>JANPWX010000022.1:2421908-2453717 GCA_024734555.1 Trochalopteron elliotii
CGCCTGTGCTCCTGCAAGGTAGCAAGCAGGGAGCGGTGGGATGGGGCAGGAGCGGGCTCGGCGGGGTGAGGGCAGGAGACACAGAGGGTCCCGGGGTGAGGGAGAAGGAAAGCAGCTCTGGGGGGAGCTCCCTCCGTGTTATTTCAGACCCGTGCCAAGGAGTTGTTGCATGGATATCGTGTAACAGGGGCTTTGATTTTGTGCTCCCACCACACACCACGAGCAGATGGCATTGCAATGATGCACCATATATTACAACAGCGTTACATATGATATACTACACTTACTGAGTACTACATATGATGCCAGGCTTCTTAACAAATTTTAGACTGAAGTTTTTGTTTTAAAACACCTTCATAGATGAAAAGCCTCAGCCGTGCTGTGACTTGAAAGTTTCTGCTTCTCTCTTTCACCTTCCTTTCCACATTTCAGAGGAAAACCTGAGAGATGGAAGAGACAACTGTCCAATTGGAAAGACAAGGCATTTCACAGTATTAGCAATTTTTATCTCAATTCATAAAGATGGCTTGAAGAAGAGATGGAAAGATCATCTCAGGCTATTTTTGCTTTTTAATAATACTGAAAGAATTTTATTTAATCTGATTTTTATGATAAAAGTATGGGAATATATTTTTTTCCAGAGAGAGGAAAGAAGAAAAAAATTCCAAGGGTTGTCTCAAGAGCCAGGAAGGTGAGTGGAAATAAGAACAAGTTACTTTAGACTATACAGGGGCTTGTTTTTGTTAATTTTTATAACAACAACTTTTATAATTTACATATTTAACTTTTTTTATTAATTCCTATATTGGAATAAAAAGACCTTTGATGAAGAACCAGTATCTTTCCTTTTTGATTAGCCTTAATAATCACTGAGAATATTTTGTTTGTCTAGAGAAATCTTCCTTCAAAATTGTAAGAAAAAATATTGTGCCCTCGATATTTTTAGGGTAAAAATTAAAACATAAGAATCAAAAATGTCTCATAGAAATTTTATTATATGAGAAAGTTATGAGTAGAGTATATGTGAAACTTACTGATTATAGTTTTTATACCACTTTAAAATTATCTGAAGCGATATCTCTATTTTAACGCCACAAGCAGAACCAGAGTTCTGAATTTCACTAGGTTTCATATTCATTCAATGATCTCCCTCTGAGCAGGAAGATGTGAGGAGAGGGGAATGCAGCTGTGTGGTGCCCTGTGATGTGGGAGTACAGGTACTGCCTTACTGGGAGCATGATGGCTTTGTGACCTGCCCAGGTGAGGTCAGCAAAGGTCAGCACTCAGCAACATGCTCCCCTCTGCAGCCACAGACCTGTGCTGCTCACCAGCTATTACAAGAAATAAAAGTTGTTCTGTGTGTGTCTGAGGATAAAATCTACAAGAACCTGGTTTTTTTCTTGCTGTGTGTCAAATCATTAAACTTTTATTTAGAAAGCAGCTACTTTACCAGAATCTTTGCTTATGTGAAATGGTCAGCCAGCGTGTAATGATTTTGCCCTTTAATCTGGAAAAAGCAAACAAATGAAAGCTGGCAGCAAGAGCTACCTTCCATTTACTGTGCAGTGGACTGCGATGTGCAACAAGAGACATCGATGCTGAGATAGATAAACAGCAAAACTTCCTTTTTTACTGAGGAAATGCAACCTGTCCAAGTGCCTAATCGAGTTACTAAACCACTCCATGATTCTACATGTGTGTGGCCTCTATCTGAAAGGAAAAACACTGTGTAATGCTTGTGTCAAAATACAACCTTTCCAGCAGAAGAACAGTACTATTTGTACCTGGCTAAGGGAATGGATCTGCTTTTTGGTCTTTTTTATTTTTCACTGCAGGAACTGACTGGTACGTATCCAAAGAGCTGAGTCAATATTGTACAGAGTCCCCCTTCAGCTTTTAAAACTTGCTGTTTTGTCATGGTTTGACCATCTGGTCTGATGCTCTGTAGGCCAAGCCCAAATCAGCCTCTGGTTTGGGTACTCCAATGCTGCCCCTGTAGTTGCTCCCTCATAACTTTTCTTGGTCATAAAGTAAAACCAGAGAAAATTCAGATTTAGTATGTTTGTTGCCACGGCTTGTAATATGAGCAGAAACAGAGGAAGCAAGAGGCCATCTTTCTTTTCCTTCACTTTGTGTCTCACACATGAACTAATCTGACCCAAGTGAAGATCCAGTATCTTTACAGCTCAGTGTTCCTAGTAATTGGACTCTGATGATGAAGAAGTAGGTCCTCCTCTATAACATATAGTAACTGTGCCAGTGACAGCAAGGGTAGATGTACAAAATCCCAGAAGGAGTGTTGGTGTGCCTGGAAAACCATTAGGTCAGCCACGTATACAGGAGTGTGTGCCTAGGTATAGTTCATCAGATGAAAGTCACCTCAAGGTTCCCAGCTCCTGAACTCAGGGAGTTCACTTTATCCTCATTGTGATCCCTCCTGGGACAAGGCCTGAGTCTGCTCCCATGGCTTTCCTGCCCTCCTGCTTTCCTTCTGGTCCCATAACCACTTGGTGGTGGAAAGGAAAACCAGACAAAGGCTGTACTGGAGCCACAGGGCAGTTCAATGGCAAGCCAGTGCAGACAACAAGGATAGACATCAGCAGGTGAGCCTGAATGCAGTCTGTATGGATTGGAGCTCTATCCTAAACCACCAGGAAAATAAATATGATGTAAAGCCATTGTGAGAAACTGAAATGTTAGTGGTTAATGACTCAAAACAATCGGCCATGTGTGGAGGCAGCAGGGTGCTTTACTGAGCCGGTTTGCACCCCCTAGCCAAGGGGGAAGGAGGGTAAAGGTGCACCCAACAGCGACTGTGGCTTACGTTGAGAAAAAGCCTGCTGTGAGACTGGATGGATAAGGCAGATATTTACTCATAAGATCTAAGAAAAAGAGTTAAGGAGAGGATCAAAGCATAAGAGTCAGAAGCAAAACAATGCAAGAGCACAGTGAAAAATCTGTGCTTCTATTCTTTGTATTTGCAACATTCCCACAAAAAAAAAAGTTAGAAGAAAACTGCTATTTTTTGTCTGCAGCTAAAATGATTTCATAATGTCCTTGTTCTGGTCAGGACAGGGTTAATTTTTTGCAGTAGCTGGGAGGGGGCATGGCTAGGGCACTGAGATTATTCTGAACTACCTCATGTCATTGCTGGGGGTAGCAGAAAGGGACACTTATTCAGGGAGGAGGGATTCCTTCCAATCAATAAAACATGGTGTTTTCTATTATTATGAGTATTTTCCCCATGTGAATAATTTCTTTTCTTATAACCTCTGTCATTAATATTGTTGCTGCTACTGCTCATTTTCTTATCTCATTTCTTTTTCCAGTAAATTGTTCTTACCTTAACCCATGATCTTTGTCTTTTGTGCCTCCAATTCTCAATGCCATCCCAGTGAATTGGGAAGGGGGAAGGGCAAAGGGGAGTGGGTGTGTAGTTTTGGAGAGTCTGGAGGGGACAGTGAATTGGAAGTAATGTTCCTAAACCATGACATATATTTAATCCAAACCCAAAGAAATTCAGTACCTGTCAGGCTCAGTTATAAGCAAAGGTCCTGAGCAGTCCACACACCCCTGCTCTGTTCCCCGTAAGAGGGGGGATCACAAGGTTATTCGTACTGCAAAGTTTAGTCACTAATTGTTTAGTCACAATTTTTTAGTCACTCATTTGACTAAAGCTACTGCAAAGCTTTAGTCATGAATTGCAAAACTTTGGTCACTATTTGTATTGCAAAGCTCTAGTCCCTAATTAAACTAATTGTTTATCGAGCCTAGAGGAACAGTTTCCCACAGAGCTGAAGATGAGAATGAGGCTCCCCCAAAGAGTTAATTCCAGTCTTAAGGGTCCTGGTTCTATAAGAGCTCAGAAGGAGCCATTGACTATAGAGTACTTTTAGGAGTCTGGTTAATTTATTCAAAGGCTTGAGGCTAGTAGGAGTGTGTAAATAACTACAGTTTCTTCCATGTGTATGTGCCCTCCTGCCAAATGGCAACCTACACGTAACATATTTTGTTACAGTGATTGCCACTGAGAAAAATGCCAAAGGCCTTGTGCCTCACACCTGGGGCAGAAATGAGCACATATATGCACATATAATAGACAGTACAGCAATCTGGGAGAGTGTCTGAGACCTGTGACGTGGAGTCATGGTTTTGACTTTGGCAAAGCTTCAGTGCCCAAGTTCTGCTTTAGGTGCCCAAATATTTTTTTAGATGTAGGTCATTGTCCTTCCTGTTCAACTGGGATTTAATTGCAGTACAAAATTTTAATTACAAAAGATCATGGATCTGAGAAGAGTATCTCAAACTCATTTCTGTAGCTGGATTTGAGGATTTTTTAAAGAAAAATTGTATTATTCCAACGGTTTTTTGAACTGAATAATTTTCTCCATACCTTTCCCAGGCGGATCCTCAGATATACATCTCCCATGAAACAGTACCTCATGTGATGATTCCAGCTCTTTTCTTTGCTTTTCAGTTTGAAAATCCTTGGCAGTTGTTGAAATTCTGCTGTCTGAAACAACCTCCTCGTTTATACCAATTCAGTGATTTCATCTCTTGCAGCCGTGCTGAGAGCTCAGAATATGCAGGCAAAACTCTCTCCCCAGCTGGGCAGTGCTCACAGCCTAGTGGAACATCTCCAGGTACTTCTTACCTCAAGGAAAGCAAAGGGCTCTTCAAGGCGATGTTTTGATCATATTGCTACAAGTGTAGGTGAGACAGTTTTGCTTTCAGTGGATCTTTGGGGGGAACTGAATTCTTGCAGAAAGAGCAAATATGGCACTATCTATTTTAAAATAAAGTCTCCAGCAATTTTATATTGCCAGAGAATTCAGTGTCAAACACTATCTGCTCTCCAGCTGTTATCATGGTCAGTCCTAGCCTAAGGAGAATAAAGCAAATAAATGTAAAAAAAGGAGGGAAAGCTGTGATTTTATCTGTTATTGATTTTAACAATAATTAATACAATTAATAGTTAAATATTTCATATAAGAATTAATAGATGTCCACTTGAAATAAAGAATCACTTCTGCTATTTGACAGAACCAAAAGCCTTAATCCAAACAGAGCATAGCTTTGGAGAAATTTCCACCCAAATACAACTCTGGATGAGGAACTGAAATAATTTCTGGTAACGAATGTCGACGTTTTGGCTTGCTTCTGAACGTTGTGACTCTTTGAAGAAATTCTGCCTAAAACACTCCCAGGGAATTTCTACTTACAGATGGGATTTGAGACTGAGGATAACAGTAAGTGGTTTGGATACACATATCCCACTAATCCTGCCATTATCCTGGTGCCAGACTTGGGGGTGCTGGTTCAACACCCCAGTGCTGACCCAATCCAAAGACAACTCAGTTAAATTCCTAGCCATGTTCCGTAGGCTAGGATGTAATAGAATAGAATTTAATACTAAAATCTTTGTCTGGTACACCTAGGAGCCCCTGGATCCACAAATTATCTGCAAACTTCCTGAGTGCATCCTGTCACGTCATTCTTGCCATTGATGAAGATGTTGTGTATTGCTGGTCCCAGTATCAGTCCCTGCGTTGCCCCACTTTAGTGACTGGCCTCCAGCTGGCCTGGAGAGGCTGAAAGAGCTGTGACTGTTCAGCCTGGAGAAGAGAAGGCTCCTCAGTGCATTTACCTATAAAGATGGGGCAGGAAAACAAAATTCTACAGATACGCATAGGATTTCAGAATATGGTCACACCATGCAACACAAACAGGGAACTGCAACAAGATTTTATGATGTGCATTCTCTACAAAAGCCAAAACACAATCATCAAAGGATGCAATAAACAACAGGGACATTGTGTGTGTTTCACTGTGAGAGGTGTTTTTAATTTTCAGAGACTGATTGTACAAATCACTTACTTACTAAGATATTCTTTATAAATATTACCCCAGACATAGCAAGAACAGTCATAGGCATTTCCCAGTTACTTGCATGAGGAAGGCTGTCAGCCCAAATAAAAAATTGTTAATTAAAGTTTCAGATCTTATTTTAAAAAATTACAGGCTTCTATGAGTCTCCCCACTGTCCAAGTCAGGGAACAGTTTGCCTAGATGAAATGTAGCAAATTTGGAAAGGTCAGTTTTTCATTTGAATGCTGATCAGGAATTCTGATTTACTACAGAACTGAATAATGAAGTTATTATTTTCCTTCTCTTTGGATATAGATTAGATGATGAGATCTAGACATTTCTGGTGGACATATTTATCTATCTATCTATCTATCTATCTATCTATCTATCTATCTATCTATACCTATCAGTATTAGATTACTTTATGTTTACATTTCAATTATTCTGTCATAAAGGGACCTCCCCAAATCCCTGACATTTGTGAAAATTATTGACAAACATGGCAGCACATAGATAGAAAGTAAATATTTTTATTGCAGATGTTCCTAGAAATATTAACCATGGAATATCTGTTATGCTAAATGCTTAACAGCTGTAAGACAAATGGCAAAACTCACTGCTGAATAATATAAATCACATAATTTTTGTTTAAAAGATCCATAAGAGATAAAATGGAATTGCTCCTCCCTATGTAGTTCTTGATGCAAGTCTGCTTCTCTTCACCTCAAATAATGTTCTCAGTTAAGGGATAATAAAAGCAAATATCCTGGAGACAGTACACCTATACTGTCCAGTCCCTTGTGACACGCTTTCAGAGCAGTCAATCTGAAACCCATAAATCCATATCACTAACTTTAATGTATCATGGAGTGCATTCATTGCCTTGTGTTTGTGTTGTAAAGAGGCTATTTTCAAAAGGACATTGCTATGTGACATCTGATTAGGGATTGTTCTCAAACTCTTTTGCTATTCAAAAATTGAAAATGATTGCAAATGGAATTGTCTGTAGGATAGATAGGCTTTGTGGGAATTAAAGAATTTTACAGCTTAAGAAAATAGATCAATAAAAAGCCATTCTATAATGATTGTACCATTTGACTGAAAAGAATCTAAAATCACAACATACTGTTAGACCTCAAACAAAACTGATTAGTTTGTTCAAAAGGAATTTCTGCTTTCAGTTATTTCATTTTAAATATATAAGCAGTTGTTTACTGTAAATAAAAGATGTCAGCATTGTTGTTGTTTATGGGCTCAGAGAACACTGTCCTTCAAGTATAAATTAGAGTTTTTTCACCAAAATAGGACATTTTTTGCTCCACTCCAACTCTGAATTGATATTATACTCTATCTTAATTTTAATTTCTAGTCTGTTCATGCTGGGCTGCTTTATGCAGTTCTATACAGCTATTACATCTGTGCCATCTTGTGGTCTGCACAAAGCTTGTAATGATTTTTACTTTGGGAATTAATCAGAAGTGCAACAGCTTCCTCAGCCACAGCCAAGGGGGGATGGCTAACGAGAGGATGCTTCACAGACAGACACATGCCCCAAAAGATGTTTCAAGTCTGCAGGCTACTGGTTGTCAGGCACAGAGAGCAAGGCATGTCAGGATGTCATTGTGGTAATGTCCAGAGATCTTTTCATCTTCAAATTGTGTTCATTTCCTACCTGGAGTTTCAATAACTCATAGCAAAAGTGTATGTAAGCTTTTCTAGAAGGTCCTGCACCTTTTTTTCCAACACAGAGGATTTATAACCAACTCTCCCCCATTGCAATTCAGCTTCAGCTGTGGATCTGAATGTTGGCTGAAGTTCCTTATTATGGGTTTGCTGCTCTTCTTGCCATTCTTTTCGTTCTTTGCTTTTAGGAGCAGGAGCACGTGGGTCCAGAAAGGGCCAGATAGATATGATTCCAGTTTCACTTATAACCCCAGAGCCATGGAATTACTTGCCATAATGTAGGACTGGCCTTTTAATCCCAGCATAAACATATTGCTTTGAGAGCAATCTCTGCCATTGAGAGATGAAGTGGCTTTACTCAACTGCTGCACAATTTGGTATCCCTTTGGCTTCTGTATGTCCAGCTGCAAACTAGAAATGCATTTGACTACTCATGGGTTTTTTCCTGCTGCAGAATGGTGGTGCTTCACATTCTTAGCAGCTGCTGTCCTAAAATTTCATGCTATTTTTTGCCTTTACTGGGAGATAACCCTGCTTCCTGGTGGTTATTTCCCCCCCTATTTTCTAGACTAAACATATTCACAGCCAGGTGATTTCCATGTCTTGCTTTGTCAGCTAAAAGTCCTTTTCCTTCCCTGGAAAGGACTTGGGGACTTCCCTTGGACTTCCCTGGGGTTTGGTCTTGATAGCTTTACAGAGAAAAATTGTTTCTTCTTTCAGCTTTGATTCTGCTGAGCTTATTAAGTTAAACTTTTTAATATTCCTCACATTAAAAGAAGCTGTCAGTTCCCTCATCATGTCTGCTTCTGTGCACTGGTACTCCTTCTTCAAAGCAAAGGACAAAGGTTTTATGCCACCTTTCAGAAAGGCCTCACAAGAAAAATGTCATTACATGTCCTGTCCTCTTTGCTAAAATGAGTGCAGAATCACAGAATGGGCCAGGTTGGAGGGGACCACAGTGGGTCACCTGGTCCAACCTCCCTTCTCAAGCAGGGTCATCCCAGAGCACACATGGCACAGGATTGCGTCCAGATGGTTCTTGATTATCTCCAGTGAAGGAGACTCCACCACCTCTCTGGGCAATCTGTTCCAGTGAAAGGTCACCTGCACAGTATAGAATTTCTTCCTCACACTCAGGTGGAACTTCCTGTGTATCAGTTTCTGCCTGTTGCTTCTTGTGTCATTGCTTCGCACCGCTGAGCAGAGCCTGGCTTCAGCCTCTCCATCCTCCCTGATACTGACAGACATTGGTGAGGCCCCTTCTCAGTTGTCTCTTCTCAGGGCTGAACAGGCCCAACTCTCTCAGCCTTTCCTCATAAGTGAGGTGCTCCCATATCTCATCATCTTTATCCTCTGCTGGACCTGCTCCAGGAGCTCAGACAATACCTTCTAGATACCTTTGTTTCTTTGAAAATAAATCCCTGGTTCACCATGTCCTCAGATGATCTACTCGCAATCTGCAACACAAATCTCATTGCAGGTCCAAGGGCAGGATCTTACAACGTATTTGATGAAAGATCATCACACTGCTTTGACTCCATGCCTTAAAGCTCCCTAGATCCTCCTGAATGATATTGCAGCCTTCTGCTTTGTCACGTCATGCCAGTATCAACTAAAAATAACATTTTAAAGTAGGGATGAAAGCACTCTTTCTGTGTTGTTTGTTTCTGCTCAGCACAGGAACCTATTTTCTTAATGAGTTCACAGATGACCTGCCAGTGCTGTCAATTGGACTTGAGTCCAGAAGATTTTGTGGTGTTTATGCAGCCCTGAAAACTCTTCTGAAAGTGTCCATGCTGAAAGGAAGGGGGAGGCATCCCCTTCCCTGCATTTGCTGGGTACTGGAGCCCTCCCTGGAGCATACACTTGCAGCCCAGGGGAGGATTTGCCTAGGAGCAAGGAAGGGAATTGCCGTGTAACACGGGCTCCCACAGGCTGAGTAATGCAGCTCAGGGTCCAGGGCAGCATTGCTTTCATTTGCTGTGCAGCCCTGGAGCACCTGGTAAGAAAACCCCTCAGGAACCTATCGGGTTGAGGGGGAGTGACTGTGTAAGTGCTGTTACAGAAAATGACTAACCCACCACAAACCCACAAGAATCTCTACTACTAACCACCTCTTGGCATAGTAATTTTCTTTTCAACAGAATCAGTTTGTCATCTGTCTTGTTCCGAAATTTCATTTCCATTTTTTCCATTTCTCTTGTGAGTTCCTTTACCATATATCTAGCAGATATGGTCCCAAGTGACAGCACATTAAATGTTTTCCTGAAGCTCAGATAGATGAGATCTGCATTTCCTATTCAGATCTCTCAGCACATCAAAGAAGCTTGGTCTGGCATGATCTACCATTGGTAAACACAAGCTGCCTTTGATCTCATTTTCTATTAACTTCTGTGAGCCAAAATTATAAGAGATGTGCAGTGTTTCTAATTAGAAATCAGAGTTCCCACGAGTCTCATTTTTTATTTTTATTTTTGTTCCCTTCACAGTTGCTCATATATTCATGAGTAGCAATGCAAGTGTAAATAAGTACACATATCATGTTCCTGAAAAGCAGGAGATTAACAGCTGAGATTCCTGAACTCCATTAATCTACAGATCAGGTACAGCACAAGCTACAGCCTTAGAAAATGCTGCCTCTCTGGAAAAGTCAGGACAGGAGTAACTCATGCAAAGGGTCTGGAACCAGGGCTGTCCCCTGCCCAGCTGGGCAGCCTGGGCACAGCCACGGGCTGTCCTCTGGCCAGGGGGGCTCTGCACACCACGGGCCCTGCTGTGGAGTCTCAGAACAGCACATGGCTCCAAGGTTTTTATTTTCAGTAGCTGACTCTTGTCTTAACTGTCATGGATCTGCTCTTCTCCTCTGGTGCAATTTTGCTGTAAAAAGCATGCAAAATCCTGAAGGTTTCCACCTTTTAGCAGAATGACCCAGGCTGCAGGAACGCTCTGATCTCCCCTTTGAACACAAATCTGCCACAAGAAAAACACTCCTCCTTCATTTTAGATTTTATTTTTTACACTACGGCCTAATACTATCTAACCAAAAGCTTTAGGTAATTTTCTCCAGTCTCTCTGCATTAAAGTGCCAGAACAGTATATTTTCAGCAAACATGCCTTCTGCTGCCTCTCAACCAGAATTAGTTGAATAGAATAATAATATTTGAACAATATTTCCAAATTTCCACATTGAAGTATTTACTCAGAACTAAGCAAGTAAATCATCAAATATGTTTGTGAATAATGATTTGACTAAAGTTTTAAAACATTAAAATGTCATTGACAAATATTCTGCCTTAACACTTAAAAGGAAGAGAAAATATGTTACTATTTTAGAAAACAGAGTTTGTAAATCTATTACTTATATTTTGGATAAGGAACATGATGCTTTTATTAATTTTAACTCATTTTGAGCTTATCATATTTAGATAAAAATCAAAATTGTCATATGATGAAACAGCATGAAGGTGGTTTGAATGACATTCTTCAAATACATTCTTCTTTGTTTTATTTGCTTTGTCATTGCCAGTGAGTTTCTGACATGGAACATTTCAGAAATTCTGAATCTTGCCTAACAAGTCATTAAAACAAGAGATTTAAAGCTGTGCAAAGCTAGCCTCCTATTTCCGTCTGCTTGACATTCAGCAATTTTGTTTAGTCTTTAGAAAACTGTGGTGCATAGAAGGAGATTTACCAGTTACGTCTGGTCCCCATCTTATTTTCTTTCCCTCCATTTTGTACTTCAATTCCTAAAATCTAAAGGACATGGACAGGTTAAATGAGAGCAGCAGAAATAGAATGCACACATGTACAAACTCCATCTGCACAAAGAGCGTTGCCCACACTAAGCCTTTCTCATGGATAAGAATTTGGGAATTAACAAGGGTTAGTGGTATTTGTTGTGTATTTGATTAAACCAGGGAAGCTATTAACAGGATGATGACCTAAGATACCTACTAATGGGCTATCAATTTCTGCAAACCACAAATTAAAGCAGGGAAAGTGCTTACAGAGAGAGAGAGAGAGAGAGAGACATGGGCAGTGTTTGCAGAAGCTGGCACGGTCTGTTGAACACTCCTGTGCTGAATAGCACTCTGTGTTTAACTGCAGCATCTTTAATAACTCAAAGCCGTTAACTCTCGATTCTGTTTCTTAAGGTAGAGAGTGATTTTATTTTCAGAAGAGATTGCAAGGATGGATCTTTAATTTTGATGAATATAAGATGAAATCCTGTGATGGATGCAATGCATAAAAAATTACAAATATGGCAGATTTAATAATTTCCCTATTTGTCTGTTCTCAGCTCTTTGATTTGTCAATATGATTATTTTTAGGCAATGCCAGTTTCTTGACTGAGTGAGGATTTAATGTCTGAAACCTTTGTAGAGAGAACAACATTTATGGAAATATGTAGCAGATGTATTTTTCCCCTTCTATTATTATTTTTGTAAATATTCACAGGAGCCCAGCTGATGTCTCTTTTATCTATAAGAGACAAGATCCTCATAGCCCAAGGGTCTTGGTTCAGAGGAGTCTCTCCCTTCAGTTGCCTCTGGAGTCATGTTATTCCCATGCCAGCCTCCTTCCCACAAACCTTCTTGCTTTGCACTTTGCAAAGGACTGGATGGTCTATCCTGGTCCTGGCTCTCCTACCTACCTCCTCAGCAGATATAAAAGGAGAACAGGACTCTGCCTGGGAGGTGGCATGCACTAGAGGAAGATCAATGCTGAATTTAAGGATAGGTGGCCGGTGAGTTATATAAATTCTCCTTTCCTGTTTTGTAGCTCACACTCAAACACTCTGCACTGCTCTCCCAACTTATTGCATGTGGCAATAAAATGGGTATTTATGACAGAGTCCTTGACTCTCAGCATAGCCTTAATTAACAGCTAAGGTTTACCAGCCTTACTTGCTTTGTGTTGCCAACAATGAGGAACACAGGGCAGTTGAACAGTAAACAGAAGTATTTATCAGGTGAATCTCTCTTGAAAAGGAAGTAAGTTAAGTGTACGACATTTCAAAGACACTAAAGCAGCCCTCAGTAAAGGAACATTACCACAGCCCACTGCAGCCTGGGAATAACTCCTCTGCCAACTCTGGACTATCTAGAGTAAGGGCAAAGGTGCATCTGCAGAAGACCCAGGACCTGGACAGGCTGTAGGCAGATCTCACATGTCTCACAGACCTGGTGAGGTTCCTGAGCTGCACAGAGTGTGTGTACCCTCTTCTCCTCCCAAGTACACAGGTGACATATGCCCAGAACGTGCTGGTCTCTGCGTTATAACCCCAGTGCACCTCAGCTCCTGCTGCTCTCACACTGTCCTTCAGGGCAAAGCCATGCTGCCTGCAGTGTGCACACTGTCTAATTACATCTCCTTGCCAAAGGTCAGATTTTCATATGTGTGCTCAGTAATAAAAGTCACTAATCTCTGGCAAATCAGCCTCGATTCTTGTATTGGTATTTGCTTTACATTTTTCCCCCTGTCCCTCAGAACATTTGTTGCTTTAGAATCAACCAAAACCAGCATGACAAATAAATATTTGTCAGTAGTTACGTCTGACAGTTTCCCACCCGCAAATCTTTTGCTTCAACTCCATTTGGCCCTGCTGTGTCCTGCCTGTCCTGAAAGCTGAGCATTATTTCTTAGTTCTTTTCTCTCTGTTTGTGAAAATGGGCTTCCAGCTAAAGCAAATCTCCATCCACTTCAATTGTAAAAGCAGGCATGGAAATTACACAACAGGTCTGCAATGCGACTCCATCCTCTCTCTAATTCCCTATTAACCTCAGGAGAACCAATTAATTTTTTTACCATGCTTCAAGTACATCCATTCTTTGGAAAGCTTTTTCTTGTTAATTGAGATACTGCCTATGTATTTTTCAACTTCAGGCCTTACTCCTCCCTCCTAATTTTTTTAGATAAGCTTCTTTTCCTAATCTACCCATTTCTCTCTGATCACCTCTTTAAAAGCAGAAGGGCCTCATTTAGCCAGCACTCACTTCCAATATGAAAAACTAGATTAAAGCTGGGGTGTGCTGTAGGTTTATAGCATTTACCAGTAGAGTTTGGTATCAATATTTAACCCTTAGACAACTTTCCATCTGTTAAATACATTGAGCTATAATGTCTGTCTTGTAATACACTTTTATACTGACAGATGGAGTAAGAGACTCATGCCTGGAAACTATGGTAGTGGTAGTGGTGCTGGGGGAAGTGTCTATCCAGAATTTGTATAATTGTGTCAGATGAACAGAGTATAGAAAAAAAAAAAGGATAAAGTTAAAAAGGTAAGAAATTTTCTCTTTTGGGAAATGAAGCTTCATTAAAATCTGAACTATCTGAAGAAATGCACTGCTTTTCATGAAATTCTATGATGAAAAGAATTGAAAAGCCTTTTAACAATGTCAGTGTGATTAATTTGGATCCTTTTCAGAATAAATTGTTTCATGATTGAAACTCAAACCTCTTTACTAGTTAATTATCTTAGTGTAATGCATTTCAAATTTCCTGAAACAGCATCTCCTCTAGAAACTGTCTTTTAAGAAACTATAAAAAGTTGATTTAGTTCCCATTCAAAATAAGCACAACTATCAATGAGTCAGAACTTCCCTACAAATTCTAATTGGAATGATAACAAAAGCAATTTGAGAGTCTCAATGGATATGATAGGAGAATTTAGAATTCAATTCCAAGGATTATGAATTAGTACCTACATGCTTCCATCACTTCTGCCCATGTAAAATTTTATGGCAAAGGTAGTACTGTGTTTTTGGCTCTGTGTTTTTCCAGAAGAAAAGGCAAGTGCTCTTGATCTCTCTCTCTCTCTTGCTGATGTCTTAATACTGATGTCAGTCTAGATCTATATTGTTGTAAATGCTGACTGACACTGACTGTGTTGTCTTATGTTCAATGCTGGTGACCTTCAGGCCACCTCACAGAAAGAAATGTGCTGGACTAAAATGGTAAATATGTACCACTGGAATACATTACTGGGACACACAACAGAGCTAGTTAGTTCTTTATTAATCTTACAACCCATGAGTCACTTCTGTCATGTATATTGTCACCAGTCAAAATTTCTGCACCTGGAAATCTGCTGATGCTGGGAACTTTTCTAGTAGGTCATGGGACAGAGTAAAACACCGGCTGGTTCTGCTGTCTACATGGTTTTAACAAATGAGGTTAAAGCTTTGCTTTGTTTCCAAAATAAGCAAATTCAAGCAAACCTATAGAGAAGAAGGGTATGATTAGTTGCTGATGATACTTGCACGAATTTCAGTTGGGTTAGCACATCTCCACTTACAGTACAGCCATAGGTTTAGACAATTATCTTTTAATTATCAAGATGGTAACTGTTTATGCATTATCATTAGATATCAGTTAATAGTATTAGTGGGAACTGAGTTTTTCTTATTGGAAATTTTCTCTCTCCTTAACTCAGTGACCCTCTCTTTCTGCTCACTTTACTAAATATGTAACTCACATGAGGAAACAACAGTATAATGGAGAGTACTGCCTAGTGAAATTTTCCCAAGACAGCCAAATGATTTGGCAGTTGTACTGGTTTCAGTCAGACTTACAAGTCTAAATGCAAGTTTTTGCTTTGGTTTTGTACTTCAGAAATACCAATCATAGGTGCTTATGAAGTGGTTTCCCCAAATAAACTCTTTCTTCTCTTTTCCTCTTCTTCCTTCCCCCTTTCTTTTCCCAGGTTCCACTGACAAGTCCTTTGTCTAACTAGAAATATATATTAATCTAATTAGTACTAATTAACATTTCCATCTTTAGTTTGAAGCATGAAAGTGATTCTTGATTGGGTAAGGAAGCAAATATGAAGAAAGGTCATTGCATACAGAGGACAGGTTCTGAGGTTGGGACCAGGAGAACCTCTACAGCCAGGTACAAAAATGGCTGTGTATGCTGGTTTGGAAAAGTTAGCTTCAAAGGTAGAGGGATGGGATTTCAATTAATCAGCAAAACCCCTCGGAGTTAAGTCATTGCATTTTTGAAATACTGAAATTTAGCAGAGGATGAGTTTGGCAGCTGTAGAAACTTAAAAGGAAAGAACAAAAGAATTTCTACTTCCTTGTTGTACAGACAATTTTGCCATCAAAGCAGAGATTTTTATTCCTCTCTTCATTTTGTTTTTGTGTGCATCTTGCAGGAGCTACAGTTTATACTCTCTCAAACTGTGCATCAACACTGAATAAAATCCATGGATTGGATGGTTTGGCAAAGGTTCTGGAAGAAAAGCATCAGTGGAAAGGCATTTGATGCACATTTGTTGGCATAGCAGTGAATATGAACAGAACTAGGCATAGAAACATCTGTGAGCAGGGAAACATCAGTAAGACACTTGGTTTCCCTTAGGACTTCATACTTAATCAGGGGTAAAATTACAGAAATATTAATTTTCTTCCTTGCTAGGGAGAAGATGAATATTTAGGGTGCAGCCATCCTCACCTCTTGGCACTCTTGTAACACCTGTTCTTCCCATCATTTCTGACTGAGCAGCTCCTGAATTCTCTCATGTTTGTGGGCCTGAAATTCTGACCTCTTGTAGACTTCAGCTATACTTAGAAATTATAAACACATTGCTGAGTATTCTGAGTATTTCTCAAGACAGAAAAGCCTACTCTCTTGTTGTTTTCTCCATGGCTTCCCTTTCCAATGCCCTCTAGCACAAAGAAAAAAGCTTAATAATTTATTTTTGGCAAGCAGCAAAGGGAACATTCCAGGTGCTGAATAACCTGAACTAATCAGATTGTTTTAAACATAAAGGGCAAGAGAATCTAGATAAAACTCAAGCATTTCTTTTACTGGATGGCTGTGTTTGCACTTCTCTTTCTCTTAGACTCTCCAGCTCTAAGTACTCCTATTGCCTTTTCCTTCATTCTCTGGCCCTCAAGCCAGCTGTATAAAGTTATACAGCCTATAGAAAGCTATTATTCTGCTACATTATATCTACTTACAGTGAGTAAACTTGCTAAGAAGTATCTGGAGATGGACAAAAGACTGATAGTTCTTATCAAGGTCTCACTGGTGGCTATGTCTGCTCACCATGGCCAAAATCTCTCTGGGCAGGCAATTAGAGTTGCAGATTCATGAGGTTTTCCCAAGAGGGAACCTGGCCTCATTCAGGAACTGACGGAGCTCTGCCTGCAGAGCCAAGTGGAGAGAACCTCACCTGCTGCAGTGAGGTTCTCTCACATGCCTGAAACCAGCACATGTGCCTGAGCTGGTCACATGCAGGGTACTGTAATCTGTGCAATTTGCACTTCTTTCTCTGCAGCTATTCACATTTTCCTTCTCCTGAGCTGAGGGAAATCACAATGGACATCTTTTCAGTCTCAGAAGAGACTCCCATTCCCACGTTGCTCATCATAAAGGATGAGTATTTGACAGGATCTTGGGCTCATATTGTATACAATACAGATAAAACCAACAGTTTATTACAAAGGGCAAATATTAAAAATATGCTCTCTAGGAAAATCTAATTGTCATGCTGGTATTCTGAACAGGAGATCAGGACAGACATATATGTTATTGCGGGGTCATGATGGCCCTAAGCAGGTAAGTTTCACTTTGAATCTCTCCTAAAAGATACACAGCATCTCTAGATTGATTGGCTTGTAACATTTTTAAAGAAGCCTTACTGCATGCTGAAGAGAGCTGCCAAAGAGATGGCCTTCAAATGTATCTTTTGATTTTTGTCCTTGGCTACCTATATAAATGCTCAGGAAGTAAAAAAAGAAGAAGAATTTCCTGTTTTATTTTCAGCCCTTCTCATTCCTTAATAAAAATCTTAATGATGGTAGTATTTTTTCTCTTTTTTTTCTTTTATATATATATGTATAAATAATTTTTTGTTGTTATTTTGTTACATAGGCTAAAAAACGATGTCTGAAGTAAGCATCAGGAATAATCTCTCTGTGGCAGCTCCCCTTTCCTGAAGCTCCATAAGCAGTACAGGCTCTCTTTAACATACTAATTTTGATCTCCTCTGCACTTAAACAGGACTGTTTAGTTCAGTTCAGAAGTCTGATGAGATTATTTCCTTTACAGGGACTCTTCTGTCTTAAAGTCACATTCATTCTTTTAATTTTGAATTGTGTTGCTGCAAAAATATAGGAAATAAAAGATAACCACTGTGGTAGCAACACTAGCCATGCTAGTACAGTGTATGTTTAAATTTAATTCCAAAAAATACAAAAATGGAAGATCATGTTTATGTGATAATCTGTATCTTAAAGGAGAGGGCTTAATGTGGTACTGCCCTTATATGTCAACAGTGAGGAAGAGGCAGAAAGTTTACCCATGTCCTGAGTTCCCCTAAAAACAAAGGTCTGTTAGAGACAGGCTTCTTGGCTTCCCTCACTGTGGCTTTCTCCTGATGCTCACGTATGCCTCCCCTCCCCTCCCCTCCCCTCCCCTCTCCTCTCCTCTCCTCTCCTCTCTTGCTACAGTTTCCTCTTCCTTGAGCTCCGAGAAAGAAGAAATTTCTTGGCTGTGTAGTTTTTCCCCCCAGCTGACCAAATTTTCCTTCTTTTGCCCTCACAGTAAAGCAGAGATGCTGTTGCAGACCACAAAGTGGAGATCTCCTCCAGATACGTGTGCTGCATCTGCAAGTATTTCACACCGGCAGAGCAATTCTATCACTGTCTCTCAGGACAGCCGGCACAGCAGACCCTGTTGCCACACTAATCTTTTCCTTCATGTTGTGTTGCTTTGAAATCACAGCTTCCCTCTTCAACTTTGCTTCCAAACCACAGAGATGGTCACAGTCTGTGGGAGGGCAGGAAACATGGGGAAATAATCTGGGGCTTTTTACATGTGCTTTGCTCTGAACCAAATGCTGGCATGAGAGGAACAGTTCATCATCCATTCAGGTGTGCTATACATCCACACAAGCCACAGGTGACCTAGTCTAGACTCATCTTAACAAACTACTTCAAACCACCTGGTTTTATGTTATCAAAAGGAAATACAGGCTACATATGTGAATCTACTTTCTCAGGAGTTCTAGGTGAACTGTGAATCCCACAGCTGTTTCCAGGGGTGGCAAGCACAGCCTTTTCACATTCCCAAAGAAAGGAGAGCTTCCTGTGCTCTGAAAATAACCTCATCAAAATTGTGCACATCAAAGCATATCATAAAGATATTGGGTGCTTCTGCTAAAGAAAAAAAAAAAAAAGGAAAAATAGAACACTTCTCTTTAAAGCTCTCCTTTTGCTGAAGTTTCTCTCTCCTGTGTGCTTCCTTGGGACTTGTCATTATTTCCCATCATCAATCAATCATACTCCCCAGTGAATCGGGCCATCCACTCATCTTCATCTCCTTGCAATTTCCCAATGAGGTTAGAAACAGCAAATTGCTGTAATGTTAAGCAATAAACGCCAACCTTTTTACGACTTGGCTGTTGCTTATTTTTCTCTAGTGGATAACAATAAAGTAGAAAGAGCTCCCTTGAGCAGCACATCTGAGAAGCTGGAATGCTTTTAAGTGTGATAGGTTAGAAGAGGTCTTTAGAGATAACCTCCGGTACTCTCTAAAATGAACTCCTTGGGGAAATCCTAAATAATTCTTCATAATTAGAAACCTTGTAATTGGATGCAGCAGAGTTACAACTACTTTATCACCTCCGTTGTTGAAGCAGCCTTCTATTACACTGAAGACTAAGTAAGCCTGACTGCTTCTGTGATTCTGCTCATGCAAAATCTCTGATGTCAAGGAGGATAATTTCTTCTATAGCTACTGTAATGCCCTACTGAATCAGATCAAGTTTTCGGCTATGTAACTACTTGTATAGAATTTTATTAATCTCCCTCCTCCAGTTTGTTACCTGTTTAAAGAAACAGTTCCTAATGAGGGGACAATACCCTGAAGGAAGAGGCAGGGAAGGGAGACAGGTATCATGGACAGGTAACATAACCCTAACCCTAACTTTCTCCTGCTGATGCCTTAAGTTCTAGCTTTCATACTTTCCAGATTCTGTACTGCCATAGTGTGTGACTCTGAACTTTATAAAAAGTGTTATCAAGTTCTCCACACAGCTTAGTTAGACGAAACAATTCTTCTCCAGCCTGAAAACTAAGGACACCGTTGCAGCTTCAGGCCCAAAAAAGTATAAACAACAGCAGATTGAGGAGAGAAATCTGGGAGGATGGGATTTCATAACCTGAAGTTGTAATTGGACAATTAACCCCAATATGTAAATGGACCAAAACATATAAAAGTGTGAAACCTTGTGAGCGGTCATCCATCTTGTGTCCATCTTGGGTCCATTTTGGGTAGAGCCTTGGCCAGGCTCTTGTACTGCCCTAGGTGCATCCTTTAAAGGCCTTTTAATAAACACCTACTTTAACAGTCCAGTGTCTGTTCCAGGTAGCCTCTTTAGGAATCACTGGCCCAACCTTCTTTAACCTCCTCCAGTGTGCACATGGATTCAGACACACTGTGTGAAGCCCCACACACAGTACAGTCCTCAGATCTAGGTAAGGGCTGGATCCAGCCCTGGTTGTGTCTGCTGTCCACTAGTGACATTCTGTGATCATGGTATATGTACTGTACCAGAAAATACACTGTGAAAAATCTGTGACAGTGAAATGAGTGAGAAATTTATTCAGAGTAAAAATACATTCTGAATAAATACTTTCTGTATGTCATCTGAAAGACACACAGCACAAATAAAGTCTTCTGAGAACATGAAAAACATACATGGGAGTAATCATGGATTTGCCAAAGGAAAATCCTGTCTGAGCAAGTCGATTACTTTGAATAGACTCAATTTGAAATTTCTGAGATACAGGAATAACTATAAAGATGGGAAATGGCTGCTTAAACTTAAATAAGTAAAATGCTAATTAAAAATCAAGACAATAAAAAAAAAATGCTTTGTGGATTCCAAACATCAGTGCAATGAATTGTTCCTAAATTTGATATGTCTCTAAAGGGTAAGCTAGCAAAAATCTTCCTGTATCTCTTGGGAAGCTACTGGGATTGACTTTATCACTACAAACTAAGCTTATCATCAGTTGTCTTAATTCTGAAGCAATCTCCAAAGGTATTGCCTGAGAAATGTAATCTGCCTTCTGCCCAGCAAACTTTGGTCAAATGGACAAGTGGGGGAGTAGTGACCAATGAAGTAACATGAAGCATCTGAAGGGTTCAAAGTATAAAGTGCATGACAAATTTTAAAGAAGGGGGCAACTAGGAAACAATAGGGTGAAATCATAAAGACTAAAGATGTTACAGAGACCCAAGATACAAGATCTTTGCTCTCAACAGAAACTCAACACCTCACATCCAGTCTTCTTGCCAGTTTTCTGATTTCTTTAAGGAACTGCTTCATGAGACATTTCTACAGGAAGGAAGGAAGGAAGGGAGGGAGGGAGGGAGAGAGAAAGAAAGAGAGAAAGAGAAAGAGAAAGAGAAAGAGAAAGAGAAAGAGAAAGAGAAAGAGAAAGAGAAAGAGAAAGAGAAAGAGAAAGAAAGAAAGAAAGAAAGAAAGAAAGAAAGAAAGAAAGAAAGAGAAAGAAAACAGTAGCTACTGCAAAACAAACCAACCACAAAAACATGAAAACCCCAAATAAATTTTTAATGTTATGAATTCAAATTAGAAAGATGTGATCCTTCTTTACACTTGTCAGTCTCTATTAGCACATTAACCATGCATAAGTGAGACAAGTAGTTTGTATTTATTACACAATTTTCCCTGGAATTAGCAAATTAAATTACATTATTGTCATGGTTTAAGCCCATCTGGAAATTAGGCACCATGCAGCCACTCACTCAAAGCCCCTTCTCACCCACAGCCCAGTGGAACGGTGAGGAGAATCAAAGAAAAACTTGCAGATTGTGATAAGAACAGTTTAATAATCAAAACCAAAGTAAAACACAGTAATAATGATAAATGATAATAACAATGACAATAAAAAGGGAAGAACAAATGATGCACAATACAATTGCTCACCATCCACTGACTGATCCCAGATTTCCCTTCCCAAACCCCAAGTGGCCCCCCTTCTGCGTAACTCTCCCAGTTTATATATTGGGCATGATGCTCTGTGGTGTGAAATATCCAGTTTGGCCAGTTTGGGTCACCTGGCTATTCTCCTTCCCATTTTCTTTTGTGTACCTCCTCTCTGGCAGAGCATGAGACAAAAAAACCCCAAGAACAAAAACCCGCCCAACTCAACCAACCAAAAAAAACCCCACAAACCAACCCTAACCACCTTTCCCCCCAAAAAAAACCCCGACCAAACCCCAAACCAAAAACACATTAACAAAATCAAAGTCCTTGACTTAGGTAAACACAATTTAGCAAGAACAAAAACATCAGTGTGGTATCAACACCACTCTCGTTCTCAATCCAAAACACAGCACTGTAATAGCTTCTCAGAAGAAATTAACTCTAGCCCAGCTAAATCCAGGACAGTTACCTACCTAACTGAGTCTTCACAGTTTGGAATCTCTGCACATTTGATGTCAGTTCTCCTCAGAGCAGTACAGGTCCTTAGAGAGTGGGTGCAGTTTGTCCATGGATTCAGACTAGAGGTAGTTTATGTCTCTTTCATTACTGGCGTGCATGTCTATCCTTGAAGGAGATCTAGAAGGAAATTCCTAACATCTAATTTTGTGGGGACATAAAGGCTTCTCCAGGAATCTAGCAGCTCTCCTTTAGCACCTTAGGTCAAGGTATGTGATACAGGAAGAGTCTGTAACTTCACAGGCCAAGGGAAAAGGCACCATAGTGTTTTTGTTATGATTGCAACAAGTCACTGTGGAATGGAAAGGCTTGTACAGAGGAGCCATGGTCATGCCACAGTCTTACTCCAGCCATATAAATCCTACAGAGCACAGAGTGTGTTAGAGACTATGATCAAAGTACATATATTGGGTGTACTTGGTTGCTCTTTGTACTGAAGGACAACATTAGCATCACACACTGTAACTATTAGCTCAAGTTATTAAGTATTACACACAGTCAACTCCAAACAATTTTTGTCTTTTTTTTCCTTCTCAAATAATTATTTTATGGAAAAATTATGCACTGTTGAGGGTTGAGGTAGAATTTACAGTTTAAAATGTATGTATTTCATAGCAAAACTTTTCAATATTTTGTATGTCTTGCTAGATGTGAGACTAATCTGGAAGTTCTTGATGCATGAAGAAGAAAATTATGAATACTTCATATTAAGGCAAATTTTTGCTGGAGTGGTGAGGAGTTTAATTCAAAATCATTAAAAATTGTGCATAATAGCTCTTCAATATTTCCTTTGCAATTAAATAATTCCTGTCTTGTTTGACAAATATCAATAACACAGATAAAAAGAATTAAACTAAATCTTTTGGAAAAAAAATAGCTGATTAGGTTATCCAGTTTCCAGTGAGGAATATTATGGTGGTGCTGCTGTAAGGACAGAATGGCATCTCAGCTGGTCCTGGATTAGGACTAGTGCCTGCTGCCCATCTGACAGTCAAGTGATAAAGCAGCAACAGCTGATGAGGGGCACGAAGAAGGCAATTTGAAGAGATCTGCATGCCTGAAGCAACTGGTGTAACTGCTTGATAATACATGCCTGCTACTCCATGGCCATAGGCAGAATGCCCGGAAAGAGACAGAGGAGGAAGGGAAACAGGGGTTATTGTCTGGAAACAGAATAAAGGATGATGTTAAATGTTATCACTTGGACCACAGAGAATGACAAACCTAACAGTTTTCTAAACATGGAGTAGTATAAGGTGTCTATATATTCAAAAATGTTTCATGAAGGAATATAAACAACACTGAAAGAGTGATTTCAGAATACGTTAATAAAATTGTGAAAAACATGAAGAAAATTTCGGGAACCTTTCCCATTGCACAAACTTACTTAAAACAATCCTCTTTAATCTTTTAAGATAAAAACAAAGGACTCACAAAACCAGAAATGTGTCTACTAGGAAAAAATAACTTTTTATCCCAGTATTAGTACTAGTTCCCCGTATTTAACTTTTATTTCTGATCGCAAGAAGTGTGAAGAAAGCAAACACTATTCAGAGGTTTTATAAAGATAGCTGGTTCAATATTGTAGAAAGCTTTTAACGTGCTCTCTCAATGAAGAAGAAATTCTCTGGTTAAGTCAGGACTGCTACAAATGGTATCAAGCCCCCCAAGATTTGACTGGCTCAACATGTGAATCAAACTTTGCAATTTGTTTTTCAGTTGTTACTTGGTAGCTCTAGCTGGACAGTTACGATTAAGCAATTGCATTGTGAGCGTTGCATGCTTGGCTAATCTTTTGTTTTAAGAAAAAAGGAAGACCATCCCAAGATGAATGGGCTGTCTGGATGACAGCCACAAGGAGTGAAGTCAGCAGAACTCAGCAGTAACTGGAGGAAAGGCAATTCTGGCAGTGGCAGATTGTGACCATCCACTCACTGACCACCCACTTAAAGCAGACCCCAGATGTAACTGGAGGGGAACAACTATGAGGAGCAAGAGATACAACTAATAGGAACTTGAGTACTAATTAGTAAAAAAAATATGCAATCTGTAACCAGTGAGTGCTGATGCCTTTGTTTGTTAAAATGCATAGTCTTGATGATCAGGGAGCCAGCCTTTTGTGGGTTATCTCCCTACGTTGTTCAAACTAGAATAAAAAATTGAAATACCTCACCTTGGTGTGTGAATTGGTGCTGCACATCAGGGAATGAGTGGCACAACACAATGGTTCACATCATCATTCCTTTTATTGTGAGAGTAATAATGGGGAAAGGCTCCATTTTGAGGCTGAGAACATCTTGGGCTATCTTTGATATGCTGCCTATGTGTTTATTTTCTAAGGCAACACCAGGTTTTGCAGACTGCCTGTTTTGCCTGATGACTTGGAAAGCACTCTAGAGCACATCCATTCAAAGGGACTGTATGCTTGATTTACGGTATACATATTTTATAAAGGCAATTTTAAGTGCTTCAAGGGAAAGATGAAGGCAATATATCCAACACAAAATGCTTATATAGTGTTTTGAGAATGGAAAGTACACAAGAGCCAGAGAATTGAAAAAAAATATTGTGCCCAGTGAAAACTAGTAAAATTGAAACTGTTATAATAAAGATTAAGAAGCAATGGTATAGATGGCTCAAACCTCCAAACAAACACCCTCAGAAACAAACTCTAATCCAGGTAAAGAGCTGAAGAATGAATGAGCTGTAGAGCATATCCATGGAAATCTCTATATGCCTTCAGGTTTTGTGGGTATCTTGTCCACCAGTGACATGTCTACCTTTTCTATGTGTTTAATAATGCTGGATGCAACTATTTACAGTACTCCTTTGGTGTTTATTGGCAGTAGAGAGAACAGTTTTGACCACAGCACAGTCAAAGAGGGCAGACCAGTGTATCAACTTACATGACTAAAACCTGTGCTGCTAAGTCTTTGAAAGATCAGCTCTGGAAACCTCTTTCTGATTTTATCTAATGATATCATTTGAACCAGGTTTACTAAATAACTTCAGTTTAAACACATGCTTTTGGGTATCAATTCGTGGCACTTAAAATCAGTCTCAAGGTCAATAAATAGTTTCAACATGTCTAAATATTTTTGAACACAGCTGTTTTGTCTCTGTTGAATCTGGTAAGAAGTACCATTTGGAAATATTTGTTTTGAAAAGTCCAAAATGTCATGCACCTGGACTCCTACTTGCCTAAGCTGTGTGTCCTATAATAGAAACCTGCTCTCTACACAGGCTTTGTATTTAGCAAACACACTAATCTTAATTACTGTGTGCAAAGTTGTCTCTTCCAGCATCACAGGTTCCTTCTTCCTGTTATGGAAAAGCTGCCCTTGAGTGCAAGAAAGGGTGCATGAAGGTTGCCAAAGATGGAACAGGTTTCGGGTCAGAGGGAGCACGCTGCTTTCATGCACAGACCTAGACCCTCTACCCTGTTTCTCATTCCTTCTGCTGAATAACTCCACTCGAGTAGGACTAGAAGGCATTTTTATGTTTACAGCATCTCCTGTGGCTGGAGGAGAGGAGGAACAGGACCAAAAAGAACACACAGCCCTTTTTCATGTGATTCCTTATCAACACTGACTTTAAGTCCTGTCAGCCCTCTCTATCTTATCTGATCATTCATTTACTTGTATTCTATGTCTCTCTCCCAAGATGCTTGATACTGAGTACCTCTTACAAGTTCCTGAATTCCCGCCAAGCCTGCTGAGGACTACTGAATGCTTCAAAAGAAAGACAGAACACTCCAAGCCTTTGGCAAAATATTTTGCTGTGAATTTAATGGATAGCTGTTATTGCAACTACATTGTGTCCCCAATCTCAGTTGCTGGAGTAGGGGTGCAGACACCAGAGCCTAGAAAAAGCAGGCAAGAAGTAGAGTTTCCACTTCACAGTCTCGGCATGTAGGAGGTGAGACCATTAAGAAGAGACTTTAACAAGCCCAGTCATAATCTACGTCTCCTTTAAACTACACAGTAGAGAAGAGCTAGGCTGTCTACTGAACTCTGATTTTTGGGCCTTCTATTTAAAATGCTCTTTTGCCTGGGGCTAGGGTCATAAGAGTCAGAATGGGAGGCAAATTAGGCTTAAAATCATGTTTTCACCAGTGTTTAATATAAAATGTGAATGTTCTCTCAGAAGATGTTTGTAACTCATCAGTTAGTCTAGCTGGAAACTATGAATAATAAATAATTTAGTAGATATGCTACAACAAGGACTACAAACATGCAAACTGATATAAACAGTGCCTGCTATAGGGAAACACTCAGATGAGTTCTGCCTTTGATTTTGGAAGCTGAGATTTTTTTTTCAATCCTCATGCTTCTACAGAGGCATAAACCCCTGCTATGTTCAATGCCTCCTAGCAGTTACCATATTGTGGTTTCTCAAATAAATAACAACAGAGATGAAGAAGGACTGCTGAAACTTGCTGAGTAAAAACCAATTATAAACCAAGAAAACATGAAGAAATTGATCCGTAAGATTTTTTTTCTAAGACTGCTGTAACTGATAGCCTGCTTTATACCCTCAAATTTAAATCCATGTTTGTTTATCCAACCCACAAACTTGACTGTCTGCCTCAGAGCTGACTTGAAGCCAACCTTAAAGCTTAATAAAGCTTAACAGTAAAACTCAGTCAAATGTTACTGTGCTGTTAAAACAGACTCTGGATTTTGGGTTAACCTTTCATGCTAAATATTTTTATGAAATCACTGAACCAAAAATATTAGGTGAAACTTACTTCCAATCCAAAACCTGCTAGGACTGTACCCTTGCTGTGGAAAAAGTGAAAATGTAGGCTACTTTCCTCTGCTTTGCAACTTACTGTAATATACTTTAAAAGTAAATATATGAAAGAGATAGATATAGCTTTTACACATGGGATTGCAGATATATCAAAGAGAATGTGATAACTTCCTGAAGAATATCAAACTATATTGCTAAAAAGACACAGATGTGTGGGAACTGATGAAAACATGACATTAAGGATATGCCAGCATTTCCATTTACTTACACTCCTCCCATTAAAAGTGCCCTGAGCATGGTATATATTTAGCTACAGTTCCTCTTTCAGTCACTTCAAAGTAGAGGAGAATCTGGTTGTAAACAGCCTCAATAAATGACTTCACCAAGAGAGTTTCCTGTTCCTCAGATATGCTTTTCTCACTGTGTTTTATTTCAGGATACCCAAAATTCCTTTTGGAAACACACTTTCTAGATCTTAGTGCTCCCAAGATTTGCCTCAAGCATCCTGTTGCAAGAAAATGTAGGTTGCTAGTTTGTGGTCCTGGTAGAAGTAAGTAATTACTTGGTTAACATTTTGAGGTGCATCTAATGATTGCACTGTGCCATTCAGGAGGACACAATTAATTTAATACTTGGACCTTTTCCACAGCTTGCCATTTCCTAGGGCTACCAATGTTAGTCTTGTCCTCAAGAGGAATTTTGAAGCTTCCAAACTTCAGGCTATTCTGCATTACACCAGTAGCCCCTGACTAATGCGTTTTTTTTTGGCAACAAAGCAGTCATTTCAGGGAATGAAAAATTGGCAGAGATCTCTTCTGCCAACCAAAGGATATCCTTTTCCAAGGAAGAATTCCATGTGGGTCTTTCAGATTAATTAGCTTAAGTTTTCCATTACTGCAGCAGGTGAAGGCAGCTACAGACATACCAAGTATGTGGCTGTATTTTTGCCTTACGTCTATGGACGTTTAAGGTTTCTCATTTCCTCTTTCTGGTCTAGGACATTCTAAAGAATATAAAAAATCCTGACTTCTACATAAATGGACTTGTTTTAGATGTGTCACTACCTAATAAGTCATATTGGAGTGAAATCTCAGAATTTTCTCTTCAATGCAAATATTTCAGCACATTGATACTTTATTTAATTTTTATTCATGCCTCACATACAGTTGTAATCAAATTGGTTCTAAACGGTTCTTGTAAATTCGTTGTATAAACCATATTTCTTAAGTAGAAACATGCATGAAAATAAAGATTCATTTTCTGAATTATATGAGTTTATGATAGTACAAAAAATCCTTCAGTGTTTTTAACACGATTATACAACATTTATCTGGGAAATTTGGATTATATATCAAGTAATAAAGTTTCTGTAGACACCTAATAAATCAAGCTGAAAAATAACACAGTCTGGATTCTCACCCCAAGACTTAAAATCTCTTTCAGGGATACATTAAATGAGGTTTATGGGTATTTAATTTTTTATGTCTGTATCTTTTATATAAAGATCTTTTCCGAACTAGGTAGCTCCTGGTGAAAGTAACAAAAAAACTGTTACATCTTGACAGATATTGGTCAAAAAAAATTAAAATATTGTATAATCCCAAGTTGCTAATAGTGCCCTTTCTCCTCTTATACCTCCTGTTCCTGATGCAGTAACTTCAGAGCTATCACCTTTCATGGTGAATTCAAGCAATGTCATAGAATGCCACATGACACCTTGTTTTCCTTCAGCACACTTGTCATTCACTGACAAAACTGTGAGTGCACGCATATTTGAAATACATTCCAAATAAGTGGAGCCCAAGCTATGGCTTGCAGACCTAATTGGTCTGCCAGAATAATTTCTCTGGTCATGACTTGCTTCTTGCTAATACTGTCTCCCACATCTTTGCAACTCATACTCTGCTTAACAGCAAGAAGCATATTCCCTGCATGAGTTTCTTTCTTCTGGTGGATGTAAAGGAATCTATAGCAAGGAAGACTGTAGGCCAGATGGATGAGCCTGCTGTGGCCTAAGAATCGTTACTCCTGACATAGATTAGTCAGTAGTGCACTTCCCACCAAAGGATCTTCGCAGTAATGCTGGCAGAACTAACAGACATTTAGAAGTATATTGGTGTTATGGTTCTTAATATTATTTTCTCAAAAAAGTCCTGCTTCTTGCTCCCAAAGAGCAATTCAGAAATAACTATGGTAAGTTTTCAGGAGCTTCAGAATTATTTAAAGTCAATTTGTGGCTTAATGTATCCTACTACTCATCTTCAGGGTTTCTTCAGTGTGGACCAGTTGCATGGACCTAAATGAGTCCTGCCTTTCATTTCAGTAAGATGACTCACATGCTTAGTTGGGTGTGTTTACATGATAACAGTCCTTCAAATAAAAAATGAGACAGAAGAATCATAGTTTCAAAACACAAAATAGCATTTCTCAGTTGCTTGTGCCAGAACAAGGAAATATCCTCAGCCTACATTGCAGGCCTGGAAAAAACACCTGTCTGGCAAAAATCCTTCAATATCCACTACCATATATATAATTGTGAGAGCATCATTCTACAGAAACATCTTTTCTTGAAGCAGAACAGTACGCCAGCTGTTACCCTGTGCCTCTCAGGTTTTACAAGTATTCATTGAGAAATGACAAAATGAAATATAAAGATAGGTAAGAAAACAGCTCAAATGATAGATGAGATAAAGAAAATTGAAGTAATTAGATCTGTCTAAAGAAGTATAGGAGCAGTATTAGTTGATGTAATGCAATAATTTAAACCCATATGAATTAAACCAGTAATTTTTATTCCTATTACTTCAAATAATTTTCAAAAGTAACAAACGTAACAATGGTGCTTTTTAAAAGAACAGGTTAGACAGCATTTGCTGCAAATTGTTCACTAAATCAACCAATCTAACTGGGGAAAAAGGAAAAACAAACAAAAAGCACTATCTTTTTTGGAGAACAAAGTGTTTGTCCAGGAGCTGTGTGCTCAACAGCTTGCCTAGTTTTTAAGTGTACCGATTTGCAAAGAAAGCTGCTTTTCCCTACAGATCTTGCCTTGCTTATATCATTGCAACTGCATCATCCATGGTACAGGAATATCCTAAGATTCACTGACTAGTAAGGCAGACCATTTTGTCCGGTATTTTGTCTAGCAACGTGCCAATCTGGCACATTTTCAAGGGTGTGTGAGGTTGCTGTATATTTTTTTTTCCCTTCAGATGGTAAGAGCGTGCTGGGAAGGCTCGCAGGAGCCAGCTGACACTGCCTCTCATCTCTGTAGCTGTATCCGCTGTGCGTGAGGGAGCAGCCACCAGCTCCACCCAAGTCTTGCTGAATTCCTGTGGCCTCACTTGGATGTTTATCCAAAGACACTCCATGACCATGGTCTGTGTCACTCAAAATCTGATTATTTGGTGTCTTTCCTTCCTGAGCTATTGCTCCAGGGGATAGAAGAAGGCCAGGATTAGCTATTTTAGGGAGCCCAGGTGATGGATAAGGTCAAGGAGTTTCAGCCTGTAGATTCCTAGGGACTGGAAAAGCATGTCCACTAACTAGTTAATTTTATTTTTTATAGGTTAGACTGCAATATCAAAACTGTCACTTAGATCATTATGTTCTTCATACTTTCTCTTGCAGTCACTTTTCAAGAACATTTTCTGTGATTATAAATACGGAACCCCGTAGCTTTTACAGTGATGCCGGAAATTCATTCCAGCTCAGAGCACAAGGTTCTGCACTTTAAACACAGCAACAGAAGGGCAGTGTAAAGCATGTAACTCTGTTAGACATTTCCACGCTGACTTTTTCCTGTCTTATGAGAGTAACTGCATTGAACAAAAATATACACAAGCTGAATCCACATCAGACATATGTGCTCTTAGTATAAAACCAGAAAATAGTATTTTGTCTTCTTGTTCTTCTACTGAACTTCCAGCCGCCCCCAGTTTGCTGAAATGCCTTACTGAATGTACAAGCATGCCCATCATCCTTTACAAGCTCTAGTGAAGGATTTTCCTGGCATTATTATTATTATAGTTCTGGATGTATGCCCTGCCTGTGTTTACATCATAAGCAAAGAGTGCATACAAAATCAAATGCTCACATTCAGAAACAGGTAACACCAAGAAAGCAGGTTATGCTGGAGACATTTATCTGCAATTTCCCTGTTGCACAGAGTCCCCCAGGATTTTTTCATTCTGCTGTTGGCTCTCAAAGAGATCTGTCATTTTCTTAGGCTGATTTGTTGGATTGCCCAGATTATATTGTTTCTAGCATTGTATTTTGCAAGTGCATAATTGCAGTATTTAAAACATATTCTTCATTTTGAGATGTTGCTTGTTTGTTTCCAATCACCCTCTAACCTTTACAACCTACACGTATTCTCCTTTTATATACGCTTGCAAATTTCCCAGCAGGGAAATATAACTCCAGTGGAGCACGTTGTATGTATAAGCGTCGTAAAGAAAACAAACCCTTTCTGAACCTTGTCATTAGTAACGCCAGAACAAAAGCGACCTACGAAGCTATCGAGCCTCGGCGAGGCTCCCGAGAAAACAGCCCTCTAAATGGAGGCCTCACTGCATATCCAGGTTGTTTCTTTCTTTCTAGCTCAAAAATGGCTCAAAATTCAACCTCAAACCGGCCCAAAGTGGGTCCGAGCCTTCAGGCATGTGAGCCACGCTGACCTGACGTGGAGGTACCGCGGAGCCCGGGCGCATCGCCGGTCGCCCCTCGCCTCAAACTCCGGCCGCTGGCCGGGAGAGGCTCGTCTTGCTGGTGGAAAGGGGACAGCCGGGGTGTTTGCGGTGCAAAGCCCTCGCGTAAGAGAGGGCGAGTCGCCGACATGTCAAGGGAGCGCAAGAGCAACAGTACAGCCAGCGATGCTTGAACCCCGCGCTCCCCTGCCGGAAAACAACCCGCTTTCCAGTACGGCTCCTCCGCACCCACCGGGTTAAGGCTCTGCCGTGAACGCGGGCTGCGGCGGAGCCGTACTGGAAAGCGGGTTGTTTTCCGGCAGGGGAGCG
>JANPWX010000022.1:2458667-2658999 GCA_024734555.1 Trochalopteron elliotii
AAACCGCCCTCTCTGCCTGCTCTTCGGTACATGCACAGGGACAGCAGGCAGATTTTTGAGATGCCTTGCTCAGTGGCATTGAGTTAGAGTTGCTCACATCTTTCAAGACTAAATTCTGGTGTTAGAATCACCAAGGTGGTGTATAGCAAAATCTGTGGAGAACTCAACAGTTATGAAGTGTGCTTTTAAAACGATCCACTTTAAAAACTGACAAGTGTTGAGGAAAACTCTTGCCAGATCTTCATAAACTACTTAATAGAACTAATCATATTGGAGAGAAAGAAGTGGACAGATTAAAATTCTTTCTCAGTGTGGTTGGTGTTTGTACCATGCATTTTGCAAATCCATACAGGATGTTAAGTCCATGCCCACAAGACAGGTTGCAGATTTTGGGCAGAGCAGGATGTAGGCTCAGACCTGAAAAGGGATTGTACGCTCAGAGTGGCACTGAAAGTTAAAGTTGAGTCTGAAAAAGGGTTAGTCTTCCTTTTCTTTCTACTGTCAGGTGAAGATTGGTACATTCATTTGGTCTCTTTGATCATCTTAAAGGAAAAAGTAAAGAAGAACATGGAAGGTGGTTTTTTCTTGTGTATTGTCATGCTGCTGATGACAATTACAGACCCTTATTGCTTTGCGAGTACTTTGTCTGAAGGGTCTGGTTTTGGCTGTGTTATGCCTCAGTTTTATGTTTTAACTTGGTGAAATCAAAACAAAGCAAACTGGATTGTGAAATACTTTGAATGTTATCAGTAACTTGTACGTTCTTTAACATAAGTGATTGTCTAAACACTTGTTTTCGTCTGCCACTTTCTTACAGCTCACCTTCCTTTCCCTGCCTGCAGTCCTGATTCTGTACCCTTCTGAAGCACTTGCTTAATTTTGACAGAATCATCTGGCTGCAATTAGTAGGTCACTGAATGCCAAATTTGTTTTTTAAGTAAAATTTAATCCATGCATTTGGGGTGTAACATCCACACCAAATATTTTAAATTGCTGTATATGAAACTGTGTACTGGAGCATTCATCTCCAGAGCTGTAATCTTGATCCATAAGAGCTATAGCAACTTGTAATTTCTTTTCAAGCAGATCCTTTAACCATTTCCTTGTTAAGAATGAGAAACTGAACAGCTGAACCTCTGCTGTTTTATTTGTTAACCTGCATTACTGCAGGACTGAAGAGGCTCAGATCTCTCCAGCTGGGAGCAGAGTCTCTCCTGGAGCCCAGGGTCTGTGTAGCAGATGAAGCTTCTGCTGTGGTGTGGCTCTTCTAAAGTGGGGAGAGCTGTTGTGCTCTGGTTTTTCACAGCTTTGGGGTGTCACTTGCAGTAGTCAGCAGATGATAGTAGTATTGGATCTGAAGAACAGACCAGAGAATTACCAAATTAAAATTATTTCCTTCCTGGCATAACCCTTCTGTTAGAAACACGATTCAGCAGAGTATTCAGGCCAATTCAATATTAAAATGATGTTGTGAATCATTGTGGTTTGTATTCTCCATATTCTGCAGGCTAAATAATTTTCTTTCCAAGTAAATGGTTTCAGTGTTAATAGATAGGAAATGAGATGAAATCAGATGCTTGAGTTATGCCAAGTAACTTGGATTTTTTTTGCTAATTTTAGTTTGGTTATGTTTATTACTCCTGATTTACTACTTTATAGCATAGTCAAATAAAGCACAGTGTATACTCAAATTTTCACTGAGAACATTTAATATGAGCTACTAGATCCCTGAAAAGTGATGCATACAAATCTAGGAATTCAAGACAGTTTCTCATTTTGAGTCAAGTTTAAGTTACGTAAAAAATACAGTTTTCTGCCTACACAGACCAAGCTGTTGTTTCTCACTTATTTAAAAACCTAACACTCGTTTTAAGTTTAAAATACATTTCCCCATGCTCGCAACTTCAGCAATGAATTTGAAAAGGATTAATTTTTAAACTAGAGCGAGCTTAAGAAAAAGTACAGATCTTTATTTTTCCAGTGGTCTGGTCTATGCATGTTTTCTATGTGGATATTTTTAAGTAAACTGGAGATAGTGAGCATACTTAAATGAGAAAGAGGAAAGGAAGTGACACATGAGGTTCAGGGAAAGGCATAACCTTGATGTGAGCAGGGTTATCTGCAGGGCTGGGATTAAATGATTTCTACAAGCACTTGTTCGGTGGCATGTACCATCTGCTGAGGGCTTTTGGGAGGTTGGCTTGTAGGGGGCGTAGGGAAAGATGGAAGAGCTTCTTAGGATTTGATTAGTGAGGGAATCATATCAATTGAAACAACGTAAGAAGAAAATTAACACAAATTCCTTAGCGTCTCAGCAGCCAGACATGAGGATCTTGCTTCTTAAAAGGTTGTTCTGCCTATAGGAGAGGGGTGAGGTAATGTATTTGCTTGCCTTTCTGGAATATAGCACTTGCTAACTGAAAGCATGTTTGTATTTCTCTTTTGAGTGAGTTGTGCTTAATTATCACTCCTGATGCCAAAGTGGCCTGGGCTGCTGGGGTGGTTTGATAGCTCTTACTTACGTGTTTGCCCTCGCACAGCTCTCTCACCTTGGCAACTCTGGAGTGTTTTGAAGGCAGGTCTGTAAGGAGGCCTGGTATGCAGGTTATCACCTTCTTCCCACGAGTTTGTTCTTGGAGTGAGGTTCGTGCAAACTGGTTATTTGTTGTGCCAGATGTAGGTTAGATGGGATTTCATTCTTTTTCTCCCTATTTAAGGGGAATATTACATGAAATAAATAACCTCATTAAAGAATCTGAGTACTCAAGTTTGCACCTCTGGGTTCAGAAATGCATACAATGAAGTTAGAGTTGAAGAAATGGTACCTGCTTTGCAAGAACATGCACAGTGCTTCCTCTGCTTGTTCAAAAGTTGGCAGCTGGTTTGGATTTTGTATGTACTGCGATTTTTTTGAGGGGGTGGTGTTGGCTTTTTTTTTTTTTGAAGGAGGGGGTGGAGGAAGGGGTGTTTCTGGGGGGTTTGTTTTGGGCTTTTTTTTGAGGAAAAAGCACTGGAGTTATCCTTTGCCCTTGGTCACACAGCCTACCTGATCTGAAACACAGGGAAACTGAGGGGAAGAGAAACTGTGCTGCAGTCCCTAAAGGCATGGGAGCCCCCCGCAAAGTCCTGACAGAAGCATTTATTCTTTGACAGGGCTGAAACAAAGGTGGCAGCTGCAAAGAATGCACACAAGTTCCACAGGACAAAGCCCATCCAAGGCTTAATGGAGGAGTTTCTGGCTATTATTATCAATGCAATTAGGTAGTCCTTAATTGTATTAGAATACAATTTAAATGCATTTCTCTTATGGCCCATAGTACAATTGCATCCATGCTTGGTTTGGGATTTCAGGGTTAATTTTTGCTGGCCTGAATTTTCATCAGAAACAGAGCCCTGGTAGGTAGGCTCTGTTAGGCAGACTGGCCACTTAGATACCAGTTCATAGAACAGGTAGAGTTCCTAGAAAGAAAAATGTGGAAAGCTGGAAGTTTTATTGATGATTTCTCAAGTTTCTTAGGCAAGCATGCTGTCCACTTCCTGTGCGTTCTGGGGAAAGGAAAAGTAGCTCTAAACCTACAGTTTAGTTAAAAGGGCATCTCAAAAATTTTTTCACCCTCTCCTTAGCTTTCATTGCAGTGGGAAGCACAAGCTGCAATTCAGTGTATCCACTGGGGTGGTCTCCCCTTCATTTGGAAACAATCTCTCTCATGACTCTGGAGGTCCAGTTGTTTCAGGACACATCCTGATATGTAGACATGTTGCTCTGCAACTGAAGTGTCCTTAATACATCTACAGAAATGAGAGAGGTGCCAGGAGTGTTAAAGCAATCTTTGGGAAGTTTCCCAGCTCCATTAGATGTAATGATAGTGTCCTACTTAGCAAATCTTGCCTCTGCATTAGTATTTCAGAAACTTTTAATAGCAGCTCCTTCATTCCCTTGGCAATACGGGAAGTTTGGACTGTGCATTCTTATTCCATGGCCCAGATTACAACAATGCTTTAAAAGGTCTTTTGAAAGTATTGGTCAAATGTGAAGTTCTGACACAATTATGTAATCCTTTTTCATTATAAATCTAAATTAATCTTGTCTACAGAAGGAAATATAATATTTGTGGTGCTGGTATATATTTCAGGAAGTATAATATGCAGTGTGAAGTTTGGAAATGGTTTATTGGATCTTGTTCCAGTGAATTATTCCTAATCTTTACGCTTCATTGCATTCTGCTCCTCCGTTGCCCTTCCTCCCAAAAACTTTCCACTGATGTTGCTTAGAGCTCTGAGAATTCAGCACTGTGACTTTCACAGTAACTAAAGTTTATTTTAAGAATAGCATGATGAAATGAGTAACATTGCTGCTATTCTTTGGTCTTCAGCATTGTACAAAACTGGCAAGGTCAATAATTTCCATGTAGGCTCTCAGTGTTAGGGCTGTTCTTAATTAGATCTCTGTTATTATCAACTGAGTTATCTGGAAAATTTGTTGAACTGCTTGTTTCCAAAATTATAGTTTTCATACTCATTTTTAATCCAGGTTCCTCCTGTTTTGTTTTTTCTTATGTAAGTATCTTCTGATCTCATGACGCTTGCCTTTACTATTTCCCCATGGCTGCTGATACTAATTTAGCTGGTACTGTGTACTTTGTTCCCATGTAAGCTCATACGTTCACCTATTGACGCAGAACAGAAACTTCACAGCAAAGGGAAGAAAATACCAATGTATTATTAGTGTTTTCTCCAGAGAAATGAATAAAACCTATAGCTGTGTGTACTGTTTTGTTCACTAATTGAAGTGAAATGCAAAATACCTTTGGTAGGAAATCTTAGTGATACTTATATATATATATCAGTATAGATAGAGATGGATATTGCTTATAGGGATCACGGAAAGACGTGTATCTTAATAAGTTTATAACTTGCCCAGCACAGACAAATTGTATCTGCCATTCTGTTTACCTGGATCATATTTAATACAGTGACATTTTGAACAATTACCTCTTTTATTATTTGCCATACATGTAAAATTCAAAACAAATAGATTTTTGCATTAGGCCTTCATGTTCAAAAAGTAATTTCTTCTCACAAGTAAATTCTCATAAATCCAAGGGCTCCATTCACCAGGTAAAAATAAATATCTTTAGTGGACAGTGTACTTGCACCCCTAGTTAATGACTGCTGCACAGAGATGTTTCCTTAGGTAAGGTGAAATTAAATCAAACTTAGAAACTTTAAAAAGGCCAGATGAAAACTAGATTCATACTGTTTCGTTCTATTGTCTTCCCCCTCTTCATGAATCAAAGTTTGAGTGAGGGAATGTAGGATATTCTTTCATGATTTTGCAGAGATGGTTGTGGGGATCTGGTTGTTTGTACACATAGATTGGGTTGGAGCTGCTTTTGGTTTCTTACTCGTTCCTTTTACTCAGATTACAGATTTATCACTACCCAACTACCTGATGGCTTCTTCACTTGGGCTGCTTCCTACTCAGCTCCTGAACTCGTACTTGGGCACGACCTTGCGCACCATGGAGGATGTAATTGCAGAGCAAAGTGTTAGTGGCTATTTCGTGTTCGGTTTACAGGTCAGTTAAAACAATTGCTTTCACAGACCTTGGTAACAGTGCTGTCTGTCTTTCTGTGATTTCTGTTGGCTGCTAGATGCCTAGAAAAATGGATTCCCAGTGTACTGATTGCTTTAGATTTTGTTTTATGCTCTGAGAAAAATATAATTCTCTCACACCTCACCAAAACACAAAGCAGAACTCACTCAGTGGTCTCGTTTTCTCACACAGTTTTTGGTAAGTTTTCTTCGCTTGCCTTCTAGAGTAATCTGCTCTAGGTTAGACTTGTCAAAGAACCTCTAGGTAAAAGTTTATATGTGTGTAGACCCAGCACCTATGCACTGTTCACTGTTAGCACTCAGCATACCCATTTTGCATAGATACTCAGGATTAAGAATGCTGTAGAGTACTATTTTCCTAATGCCTAAATCAGAATATCCTAATTTTACAATTAATTAGAAGATTACAGTTAATTAATTAATTAGAATTAATGAGAAGTATATCAAGTACCTTTAGCTCTTAGCTCTTGAAATAATTTATCAGTAAATTTTGGGTGTAAGCCTTAAGTGTGAGACCATTATGAGCATAGAGGTTATGGGTATTTCAGAATTATATTATATAATAAAACCTCCTTTGACAGTGACAGTACTTCAAGCTGCCTTCCAGTAGGTACTGCAATCGTTTCTCTTCCTCAGTTTTTACAGTCACAAAGCTGATGCTTAACAGTGCTAACATAGCAAACTAAGTCTAGGACCATTTTAAACATACCTTCCCCCATTGCCCTGAAATTTGTGTGCTTTTATATAGAACATACCATTTATAGCACTAATGAAACACAGTTATGAGTATTTAAAATGCTTTTGTAAGTGTGGCATTTGTGTAGATAGTCTTGATAAGTCAAAGAGAACATAAATGGTTTCTTGATCAGCTGTTATTTTAGTCATGAAATGTTATTTCCAGGGTAGTAGTTTTTACTGGTCTTTTCCTTTTTTTCCCCCATTTATATATTAATTTTTTTTAATTGACGTTGGCTCTCCTTTACAGGTTATATAGGTTGTAACATAAGTGGTAGCTGGATAGCCTGAATGTTTTAAAAGGAGTACTAACCTTGTTGAGACCAGGCCTTGGGACATGACTGAATAACTGAAGGGGAGGCCTTTAGCGGAGAAATTTGCATTCTCCCACTGTCTCTCAGTGCTTTGCCTGGATGAGCTTTGATGGGATTTTTATGTAGTAAATAGCTCTGAAAATCCTTCGTATTTCATGTTTGTCTATGTATATATATATTTTTAATTATTTATCTAGGGAGCTAGGTTACTGGTAGTAATATTTCTAAACCAAATCAAATTTAAATATTTGGGTAAGCTTCTAGAATAGAAAATTTCCTATCTATTCAAAAACTAATGTCTATAGTGTAATTGTGAATCTTACATTGGCCAGCTTTTGAAATGTGTAACATAAATTGGTGAGGAACATCATTTTCACCACAAAGGTAGTCAAGCACTGGAGCAGAGTGCCCAGAGAAGTGCTGAAATCTCTACCCTTTTCTAGTAGAGAATTTCTTGTAGAGATTTTCTGAAATCTCTACACAGTTTTCAAGACCTGACTGGACAAAAGTTCTGAGCAACCTGTTCTGATCTTACAGCCAGCCCTGCTCTGAGCAGCTGGTTGGGCTAGAGACTGCCAGGGTACCTTCCATCTGCAGTTGTCCTGTGTTCATACTTGTCTTACTCAGTGATATTCCAGCACCCTCTGCCATGCTGGCAGGTGTTATAAGCAATAGTCCTCAATGTTAAAGAAAACACAGCCCTACAGTTAATAACAAAGTCCAGGTTTTAGATTCAGAACTCTAGGTTCTGTTGTGAGTTATATAACTTCTTTGCCTTTTAGAAAGGAAGCTGCAGATTCCAGCTAGTTAACGTTCTTTAACAAAGGCAGAGGAACTTGCTTTTTTCAAAGACACTGTCACTATGAGAGACCTTGATTTTTATTTGAAGGTTTTATCTTTTGTTTTTTTTCTAAGGAGGATCTCAGCTAAAAACTTGACTGATGTTTTATTGAAGAGAGAAGGTGAAAGGATTGCTTTATAACCAGTATGTGGAAAGAAAAGAAAGAAGCAAAAAGAAAGAAGCCTATATTTTCAATTTATATAAGTATTTTAAGTTCTATGTAATATCCGTGTTCTGATATGCTAGTTACATCGTTAGCATATGTAGGTTTAGAGCTACTCATGGGCTAGGTGCATCTCCCAGTGTCTTGCCTGTGAAGCTTTGAGCCAACAGATGCCTTATGAATCTTTGCATTGATGACTTTTTGTTTCACTCAGATCAGTTGCTTTGTATGCATTCCCACAGCCTATGCAGCCTACAACATTCTTGTTTCATTTGCAGATTGTCATAAGCATAGGACTCTCGTTTTATGTCGTCCACCGGGCTCAAGTGGAACTCAATGCAGCTATTGTAGCGTGTGAAATGGAAATTAAGACGTCGCTTGTTAAAGACACTCAGCCAACCATCAATGGCTCAACCACATACTGCAACAAGAGGACATTCTCTGGAGGGGGTGTCAATATTGTGTGATTTCAAGTATTAATGACTAAGGTTTTGTGAACCTGAGCGAGAAATATCTTGAACCTTGCCTAGAAATATCTATGGACAATTGAAATGGATTTTAAAAAAATTACAAGTGATTACAGGTTGTACTGTGGCACAAACCAACCGACCAGCTCTTTAATTGCACATGGGGTGACTTCTAGCGAGACAAGGAAGATGGCAAAGTAACTTAAGATGTAAATGCAAATTTGGCTGCACCTTTGGTCATTTATTATGCCTGTCATGGCCTGTAGTCTGCACTTTAGTTTTTTTTTCCTTTGCTCCTATAAACTGAGAAATGCTTCTATAAACAAAAAAGTAGCACAGAGGTAAATATTTTTCTGCTTAGCATTATTTATAAGGCTAAATAATTATATACAGTAGAATTTTATTACTGATAAAGGTGAATGAGAAAGTATGCAATTCAATGTATGTTATTCTTGAATGTGCTTTTGCTTTGGAATTGCTTCCACAACTTGGAGTGTATTATTTAGCTAATGATGGGACCATTTGGCTTTTTATTCATTTTTGATTTAAAAAAAAAGATACAACCCTATATAAAGTTTTGGTTGAATGTATTTTTCTAAGTCATTACAAATGTTGCAGAGCCATGCAAATGTATTCACACAAGCTTAAATCCTACATTGTGGGACTGAAGTGCTCTTAAATTACATTTTAAGTTACACTGTGTAATATGCAAAGTACAAGGGAAAATGCAGAAGTTAGATTGCAATGACTTATTTGAATGACACTTAATTGGTTTTGCCACCTTGGTGATTGTAACAAAGGGCTGTTCCACGTTAGTCCTATATATGATATTTTTAATTGTTAAAAAGATGAAGTTTTTCAGCTCACATGACTGTGTGTGGTAAGGCTTCTAGAACAGGGAGCTAAATCTCTGCTCTAAACAGTATGATGGGATATTAGCAGTACTAATTTTACAAGAAGGTGGCCTTTATTTTGTAAGTGAATCCCCTCTCCCTTTAAAAAGCTTTAAAAATTCACTTTGGTTGGCACATCTTTTGTACTAGTTTTACATTTTTTAAAAGACGCAATCTATTACAAATTTCATCAGAGTGAAGAAACGAAAACTAGAGGTTCTCCTTGGAAAAAGAAATAATCCAGTAGTGGAGAGGACAGCAATGTCTCTGAGACTCAGGAATTCTGACTCCATTTTTGCAAGACAACACTGTATTGGATACTGCTCCTTTTACGCCTGCTGTGGACTGTTTTTTCACTGCATTTAAATAGACTGGATAACCTGACAGTAACTTGTGTGTGTGTCTAAAAGAAACAACAACAATGCCTGAACACAATGTTCTGTACGTGTGAGTTTCATGTAGATATACATACCAATGTTCAATGGCTCAAACACACGCAAGTCATCTGATACAAAAACAGTGCAAAGTATGGCTTCTTTTGTAGTTATTTTATGTGAGTTTTTAAGGATGCTTTCAGTCTTCAAAATTTTGTGTTATTTTAACAGTACAGCTGTGCCTCCTTTTCATAAGGCTAGTTGTAGGGTCCAAGCATTTTTGCCTTCTTGAGAACAGTGGGTCTTCAAGGCCATTGGGAAGCAGAGATGTGAGAGCCTCTAACAGCCTTACTCAGAGGACGTGCAGCGCTCGCGGAACGAGCATCTGCGCGTTCCTCCGTACTGGGAGTTCCACTTTGTTCCTTGAATCTGTATCCTTTGCAGATTGGTGTCCTTGGGTCCTGCGACCCAAAGAACTGAGCTAGTTCAATGAAAGCAACAAAGTTCAGATTTTATCCTTTCTGTTGTTTTGGCTCTTGGTTTTTTTTTTTTTTTTTGTGTTGGGGGGGTTTTGGTTGGTTGGTTGGTGTTCTTTTTTTTTTTTTTGTTTCAGTTCATTTGGTTTTGGGTTTAGCTTTTCGTTGGTTGGTTTTTGAAAAGGCAATCTGTATCTACCTGGAAGTGTTCATTTACATATCTCTGCCTCTGACAGCTCCTGTGTGAAAACAAGAGAGCCAGATAACCTTTTGATGGCGTTATTTGTCATCATAGTATAATTAAGTCCTTTCTTAACTAAAGGGTTTTTTTTTTTGTTTCTTGTAAAGAACAGTCCTTCGGTGACCTGATCTGAACTTTGCTCCATCTTGCCAAATGAACAATAGTGTTTTGAAGAGGGTATCTCTTTCTTTGCATTTTTTAAACTAACTTAAAGTTGCGTTGATTATTCAAAACATTTCCCAGATACGTATTTTGAAGTGCTTTTATTTCCATGACATTTTGTAACCGGAGTAACTTCACTATGTGAACACTTTTGTAGTATGGAATTAGTTCTTAAGACTTTTGCATTTTGCTTGATACTTGTAATATTTGTGTACAAGTTAATGGGAAATGTGCATTAAAAGGAACTTTTCTGTACCATGCCAATCATAATTTTATACAATAAATTCACTCAAATTTCTTTAAAGGAATATGTATTAAATGTTTAAGTTGCTATGATGTATTTGGAAAGAAGGTGCAGTGGAGTCTTATCTTTATGCAGCCATACAAAGATAATTGTCTGATCAAAGGAGAAACAAGTTAGACTTTAGGGATGAATTCCATGGGTGGGGAGTTACTGACAAGGGAAATAGACTGGATTTTTACTTTTGTTTAATTAAATACATGTGTAATTCTATTAGATACTTTAAAGGTTTGATATTTGCAGCTGCCTTTTTGATAGAAGAAAAAGCATACATGTGCTTATGAGAAACATGCTACAAAACTGCAAGAGGACTGATATTTCTGAACATAACAGTAGTAAAAATGATGTAATTATTATTTCTTTAAGGTAGCCTCCCTACCTGGTCTAGTTAAAATCCACAAAGGTAAGAATCTAGTTTAAACAGTATGTGGCAAGTCACCTTCAAGAATATTTTCTGAACTGTCATGCTGGTCACATTTCTGCATTTTGTATATGAAAGATACCTAAAGGGCAGGTCATAAAGAAAGAATCTCAGCTGCATGGCACCAGTTTTCCTCCTGCCTTGTGGTAAGTGCAACTTACCACATGTTGTAAATTTGTCAAAATTTAACTTTAGACTAAGCATCTGTGAGAAAAAACCTTTTCTGTCTCAGAGCTTTAAATACTATTTTCATACTGTTTTTTGCACAATAACTTGAGCAAGCATTGCTGAGGTCAAGTTTGTAGAATGGAGAAGCTGCTCTTAGATGGTGTGTGGCTTTTGACCCATACCGGATCCTTTGCATTCATTTTCAGCTTTCCACCTGAGGCTGCTACAATTTGGATTTTGACTGACTGAGATAACTGGAGTCGTCACTTGTCTTGCAAATAATCTAAGATGAAATATGAAAGCGTTCTCATTTACACTGTGGTCATTTTTAATGGCACAAGTACAGAACTTGGGTAGCTCTGTGACAGGTTGTCCCCCAATAATTCGTCATCTTACTAGTCCTGTCTGTGTAAGATGATGGTTTGGGCATGAGGGGATAGGAATCGATAGCACAAGGGGAGCTGATGCAAATTCTGGCTCTGCTGTGCAAAGCAGCTTGTCTCTGTCCTCTCCAGTCCTGGAGAATTAGTGCTGTGCCTGGCAGCACAGGGGTGATGAGTCTAACAAATTCTCTCTTCATGGACATTAGCATTTGTCTTGCACTACTCTGCTGTATTGATTTTTAATTTATATTAATTTATTAGTGATAAGTAGCAAGAAACTGAGTCTATGGTGTCAATCTTGTCCCTTTCCTACGACAATGTATCATCCTGACATATTGCTAAACTTAAAATTACATTTTAATGAAGTCCTAAGTTCATTAGTGTAAGTTAAGGTCCTCCTTGCAAGCCAAGTGACTGATGGATGGCTCTGGATTCCCAGTTCATTTGGGAAATTAGCTGGGCCAGATTTGCTGTTGTGAGAGTGAAAAGTCCTCCTAGTTTCCTTCTAATTATTTAGAACTTCAGATGCATCGCTAAAGAAATTAGCAGAACAGGCTTAATGTACAGGGGATTTTGCTTTGTTTTAGAACAAAAGTCATTGAATATTAGGTGTCATCCTTTTTGGGAGACTGTTTCCAAGATGTAGCCCACATAAGCCTGTGTCAGTCAAGGTAATTAAATACTGGCTTTGGTGAAGAGGATGTAAAACTTGGATCATCCAGTCAGTGTGACAAGTCTTTTTTCATCATGCAACCTCCAGCCCAGCACAGTTTGGCATTGGTGACTGTGATGCCTTGCTTCCTATCCCTCTGCAGGAGGAGGAATTTAGAGAGCTGCAAGTTGTTCAAGCTGAAGGGGAAGAAATAGTGATCTGAGCACAGCTTGAAGTTTGAGGAGTTAAATTAACCATGTTGCGAAACCTTTGAATACACACACCTACGTGCCTTGGTTTTGTAGTTGCCAAATCCTTTGACAACTTCTGCTTCTTTCCAGGGCAGGGCAGCTGGGTAGCCTCACCTAGAGGCAGGTCAGCATTTTCTCTTCCAGGGAATTCTAGCATGGTTTGACTTTTAGACCTCTTAACTTCTGAAATAATCTTCTGCTGACTTTTCTGTAAATTAGAATGGTTTCATTTGTCCCAATAACAGGGTAAGATCACCTGGGATCCAAATCTGTGGACCCAGTGGTGTTCCTGTGTGTGCCTGTGCTCTCTTTGCTGAATGTGAGGTATTTCCCTCTGTTCCCTGTAAGCTGCAACTGTTTCCCTTAAAGTCTGTGGGTAGGTGTGTGGGAGGGAGGACGGAAAAGCCTGTGGTGATGGAACTGTTCTAATAACAAATTTTCACTGTGCTTTAGAAACTTGATTGCTTAAGATCACAAATACTCTCCATTTAATGTGAGAAATGGTAGGTGGTGAGGGGAATAGACTAATGAATTCTCTGATTTTTGTGAGGGAGTAACAATTTGCTTGAATAGATGATGAAGTACCCAGATGATAGAGGGTTGTTTTTTTGGTTGAATTTTTGGGCGTGGAGAGGGGTGGGGGTGGTACTACTGGAAGTAAATAACACTGAAATGGCAACAGCATGAAGCTTTAAACTTTGACTTTTTATGGCTGTTCCAGATGTGTTTTACAGCTATGGGGGATGGTGCCTCAGAAGGAGCTGGAGTAAACACTCAAAGAAAGGGTGTTTCTCAGATTTTGGAGAGCTGCTGGATGCACAACTCTGCCTCCAGGGCCTGCTTTTTTAACTTGAGCTAGAGATGTCCAAACCAGAAGCAATGGCTAGATCTCATCAAAAGTGGAACATTTATTGCTGTCCTTTTGATGTCTTATGCAGCAGCAGCACATGGCAGATGGTTTGCCTGCCTGAAAGGCTTCCTTTTTGCCTTGCTCTGCTTTGGCTGGCACAGGTGGTAGCTGGAGGAGGAAGAGCTGTGCATTTGCCATTTGCTTTTCCACCAGCTGGGGAGGCAGAGATTGCTGAGCTGAAGCCAGAGGTTGCTCTGTGTCTTTCATCCCCAAACCACTATGAGTAGCTTCCTTTCCCTGTGATCTAAAAGAAAAGAAAGAAATTACAAAACCGAACCAAAATAAATGACAATAAAAAAAGCCCTCAAGCACTGCCACACAAAAAAGCTTCAGAACTGGTAAAATTAATTCAGAACCAGTAAATTAATATTCTGTATATTCTCCCATGGATGTAAATTGAGGTACAAAATTATGTTTTTTCTGTTCAGACAGCTGTAGTAATCTCTTCTGCTCTCAGCAGCTCCTGTGTGAGGTTCTCCAGTTAGTGAACTTGTGAGTGACCAGTGCTGTGGTAGCTGTGCAGGGATTTCCTTGCAGTTGACATTGGACACAATCACTGATTTCCAACCATTCTCATGTGGTGCTGAATTCTAGGGTTTCACAGCTGTGGAAACCATAGCCATATGCACATGTGCAGCTCCAAGGTCATACAGATTGGTGATTTACAAGCATTTTGTGTTGCATTTGTGTTGTGTTTTGTGGGAAGGCTGCAGTGGTTGTAATGTGATGTGTGTCTTTCCAGGTTTTAGCCAGAGCACAGTTGATTCTTGTGCAGTGAGTTGAAATGTATTTCTCTGACTACAGCATGCCTCTTTCCCCCTGCCCCCACAGCAGCCACAGCAGTTTATCAGCTGTTGTACAGTTGTCATTTGGTTTACAGACAAATAGAGGACTCTGCTATGTACACATGCTGGTCCATCATTGAGCAGATTTTTTTCAGTGACTGTCTCCTTTCAGCTGAGGAATCTGTCTTTATTCCACCTACATCGCTCAGTCTAATGACAGACATTCCCTCTTCTTGCAATGGATGCTTCCTTAAATTAAGTTGGGTGTGGTAGTGTTCTTCCAAACAAGCTTGGAGGTGGGAAAATGGCAGGATCTGGAGAAATAATTCTGGACTCCTCATAGCCCTGGCATTTGCAATGGAGAAAAGTCTTGTAGTAATGAGTTTAAAAACTGTTTCCATAAAGAAGCAGTTTGAGAATTTAAAATTTAGAGGAGGAAGGAGAAAGTTGCAATTAGTGAAAAGAATATTAGTATACTTAGCAGGAGGTAAAAACCATGGCAGTTATAATTAGAGGACTTTATTCTTTTCTTTTCAGTGAGTCATTCCTTAAAGAATGGATTAAATGTATTTTTAAAATCCTTTTTACTTGTTAAAATCCGAATAGGAAAAGGAAAGAGAATCACAGAAGAATGTATTAACAATGCAGAAAATGCAGATTCGTAAAGATTACTGAATATTAATCTTGAGACAAGGCAGAAATTTGCTTTTTTAAGTGGCAGGTATGTTGGTACAAATCTACTTTTCTTCATTATATCTGCTCTGATAAACAGTAAAGGTAAAGGAAAGGTAGCCATGTAGTGAAGCATGGGTAGATTTGTATCACATGGGTTATATTCTCCTGGGCAAAAGTCCTTGAGTATTCAGTTTTTGGAGTTATGTGTAGAGCAGAAGTGTCTGGTGTTCTCTTCCTATGCTCCATGCTGTGTATGAGCCACTTCAGTGTCTCAGAATTGGCCAAATGTGTAGCAGTGATGGCATAAGCCTGAGCAAATCATCCCTCCTCCTTAGCAGCAGCTCTAACCAGAACTTGACAAAGGAACTTGATAAAGGAAAGTTGGGAGAACTTGATAAAGGAAAGCTGTGAGATGCACTTGCACTTTCTGATAATGGATATCATTGTCCTTAATGATATTTACAATATTTGAGGTACCTCTGATGGAAGCCCTTTACAGGTGTAGTGTGTGATTATATTTGCCTAAATAAGAGATGAATTTTCTCAAAAAAACACTCCCACCTTTTGTTTCCCCCTATATTTAAAAATTAACATATCCAAGTTGGCAACTTCTGCCTTGAACAAATGAGATAATTTTGGCCAGCTGAAGCTCCAAGAGGAGCAGTTTTTCTCCAGGTTTTAGCATTATAGAGTAATGAAGATTACCAAAGGATACCTAGTCTAGCTCTTGCTGAGGTCATATCCAGTTAGATTTGCTCTCCTGAGGGCAATATCTGGTTGAGGCTTAAATATCTCCAAGGGTGGAAGATCCAGAGGCCTGGGTGACCTGATCCAATCTTTGACCAACGTTATGGTGAAAGAATTTCTGCTCGTATTTGGTTGGAATTTTTTGTGTTGCAATTTGTGTCCATTGCTTCTGTTACTGAACGTCTCTGGGAAGATCCTGGCTCTGTCTTCTCTTCCTGCCCATTAGGTAGTCAAAGACAGCAGTTGAATGGAAGCTGGGGACTACAACTCACTCAGAGGCACTTCTGCTATGCAAGAGCCCAGCAGGAACAGATGCTGGTGGGTTGGTACAGCAAAGAGGAAATTTGGGCAGACAGCAGTGGTGCAAAATGTCATGTTCTTACATTCAGCCCTGCAGGTCGAAGAAATGCACAATTCCTTGGGTTTGTTGTTTCTCTGTGATTGTAATGAAATACATGCACTGTGCATATTTATGTTGCAAGAGTTATTTGTGCATGAAGATTGTGGATGAAGAGAAAGGCATCTCCAAACGCTGACCTGGCTAAGTTACAGGTAGAGAACAAAAAAGAATATGAAATCCTAAGTGGCATCTCAGGTTAATTTTGTTTCTGTTCTGCTGCTGAATATGCATTTTTGCCCTTTCATGCAGAGTGGCTTCTTAGACATGTCCTCAAACTTGAATTTTTGAATTGCTGTATTTAAATGCTTAAATTAAGTATATCATATATTGCTTGATTCCAAGATTTTCTCTTAAATACCATGGTAATTATTAAAGTTTAGTTTTCAAAGTGTCAGCTTGAAGTAATATTGGTAAAAATTATACCAGAATATCAGCTATTCGGACCAGAGTGTTTTTTTCCTAGAGGTATCTACAATAATCCCAATTAGACAAATGTCCAAACACTTGCAAGTAAATGTTTTAAGTACAGTGAAATTACTGTGAGTCATTTTCAAGATTTATGCTGCCTTGGCAACTGTTTTATTTTCCCTATTTTGTAATGGTAGTGGGTATTTAACAGTATCAGGGCAACAGTAAATGCTGCCAACACAAGAGAAGGAAATAATTTATCTGAACTATCAAAGAAGTCCTGTTATGTATAATAAGCATTAGATACCCAAAAAGCAGTTTCTCTAAAGTAGTTTTGTGCCTGAAAGATGTCTGAAGCCATGGGCTAAGGTCTCCAAAGCATTTCAGCACCCAATTCCACTGAACACTTCTGATGTTTTCCAGTGCTTTTAAGGGCTGATTTGTGACATACTGCATCTTTATTACTGTAGTGCCTGGAGAGGCACAGGAGGATCAGAATGGGAGTGCCATGGTATTTTCTGCAAAGCAGTACTTCCCTGATCCTGATTCCACTGATTTCTGAACTTGTCAGCTTTTGGGGATCTTCACTCATGATGAATCAAGATACTGTGATAAATGTGTCATGCCTCTTGGAGAGGTACAGTCTCTTGTTAGTTGCCTCAGGCATGCTTCCCTCTAGTTTGGAACAAAAGAATTAGAATTTTATATACTTTTCTTGAAATCTTGCCGAACCCTAATCTACTTAGATGTTGTCATTTAAATGCAGACTGCAGGACAAGCTCAGAAGTACACTAAAATAAATCACAAGTGAAGGCTGTGACTGTATCGAAATATTGGACAGTGAACCAGACCTGCTCCCTACTATCATCTTAAATTACTCAACCTAAACCATGTGGAGGTTGTTAGATGGAGCTGCAATATAATTCAGAGCAAAAGTGCTGCTTGCTATTTATGGTTTCACTTTGCTCTAGAGATCACTCAGCATATGTCTGAGATGATCCTGAAGAAAGTAGTGCTGACACATTTTGCTTGTACTCTTTGTACTATGTACAGGAAGAGAGAAGAGGCGTGGAACAAAGAGGTCAGGAAACTGGTTGCTCATATATATATACATATATATGTGTATATATATATATATATATATATATATGGGGCTGCAGATGAAATAGGCTCACAGCTTTGTGATCTCAGGCACACAGAAATTTTGGACTTCCGAATCCATTTCTTAATCTGAACAAAGAACCTCAGCAATAATGCAGTTTAAATCTGTAAACCAATTTTGCACACAGGGTTTTGTGGGACACTGTGTCTGTGTGCTTGCAGGTCAAAAACTACTTCTCAAAATCTTGTTCTTGCAAAACCAGCCTGAAAGTCTGGCCTCTGAGAGTCATTTTGTGAAACTAACTCTAAGATGCTACACTAGTTTTTTGCAGGGAGGAACACCAAGAAGCCCTGCTGCTTATTCAGAAGTCTGCAGCTTGCACAAATATCTTCAGCTGCCATTTGGAAAGGCTGAAATTTTGCAATAAAAAATTAGTAGCAATAAGGAAGGTTTATTATCTTGTGTCAATATTATTACAATATTAACTTCATATGGATTCCAAGAACTCTGTGTTATATTTAGATTTGTGTCCTCTGACGTATGCTTAACAGTTTTGGGATTTAATAATAAATGAAAATACAGATGGCACCCACTCTGGAACTAGATGGATTATCTCATTGTAAGATACTGGAACTGCAAAAGATAAAAGCAAAACCAGTTTTATTTTATAATTACAGTATAATTTAATCCTATATAAATTTAAGGTTTTATACCATATGTTCATATATAAATGCATTAAATCTCTAGATCTTACTTAAATAATCTCCAACTTTCTTAAAGGCTGAAGAATATGCTTAGATGAAAAAAACCCAGTATGCTAAATATTTCAAACTGGAGGGATGAGAGAGAACTCCCCCACTGTATCTGACATCCTCCCCTTGCTCTGGTTAACCAAAAAGCCCCTCATTTTCCAAGTGTATTCATGTGCTCAAGGGTTTTAGATCTCAAAAATTTAATAGAATGCAGGAAAACTGCTTAAAAGTTTCCCTTTACAATCATCTTCCTAGGGGGCAAATAAAATTAAAACATATTTAGTCAATATTAATAATAAAAAAAGACTAATAAAAATAATCCTCTGTCTCTTCCTTCAGCTATCCTCTTCTTTGAATATGTGGAGGGAATTCCAGATAGCATTTCTGGAAAATTTTAAAGTTTTGATTAAAAATAATTGAAGTCTGAACTCAGCAGAGAGGTCTGTATAGCAAGCTAAGTTCCTGCATCTTCACAGAATAATGGCTTAATAAAATAGTGCAGTATACCCCTAAGAAAAGTATTTTCTTAAATGGTACATTGAATTAAATATTTTTACTCATTTTACTATCAGAATAATATTCACTGGAGAAAACTGCTTACAAAATTATAAAAATATATGGTGTTACATTGTAGGTTGCAGAAAGTGAATCCCTCTGTCCATCTCTTGAAGAACAAAATGTTACCGTCTAGATCAGAATAAATGAAAGAAAAATGCTCACTGAAAATATAAGGAAGTTTTTATGTGGCTTGGAAGCAGACTGGCAGCATTTTGTACAGCACTTACTTTGAACATCTTTCTCTTTCCCTGTTTCCTATTCTCAAAAGGGATTCCTCGTATTGGTGAGGTCAATATCTGGTTTTTGGTGGGAGTTTTTTTGAAAGGTTTTTTTTGATTTCTGAGTGTTAGGAATCTTTTAAAACTCCCATGACAACAGGAGTTGTTCCCACCTCTTCAGTGGAGCTGCTTCTCGTCTGGCAGTTTGTTTTCCTTTTGTAGTGCTGTTTGCCTGGCTTTGCACTTGAAGCAGGAGAAAAGGCAAAGATCTGGTCTGCTGTCACATGCACATTGCCTGTAAGAAAACAACCTGATTGAAGACTGACAGTGGGGGTTTAATAAAGGGGATTGCTTGGGGATAGAAAACTGCTTTATATTCTATCTGTATTCATTACATTAGCTTGATCTATTTGTGTGCACATCAGTAATTATCTCTCTTTAGAATTAAAAATAAAACTGTGTCTTGTTAGGAGCTTCCTCAAATTGATAATTGAGTTTGGCTAATTGACCGGAGAGATTGATTAGTGTGCTCAGGATGGGGAGTTATAGTACACAGTTTGTATTCTCCCTGACCACCTCTTCCCAAAGAGGGATGTGTGCAAGAAAACAAATGATTGTTGACCTTGTGGTGCAGCAGACGCAAGAAGTAAGGGGAATCACAGCAAAACATTATTTTCTGCTATTTGATAATTTTCAGTAATTATTTCCACCAGAGCTGAAGAGGAGCTGGCAAGTAGGCTGATAGGTCATAGTTAGCAGACAATTAAGCTGCAACTGTACTGATAAATTATGTCTGGGACTGTTCATTGGTGCTAAGACAGAGTGTTGTGAGCAGTCCATGTCCATAGAGCTAAACCCTCTTTTCCTCTGACAGTGTGGAGATACCCAAACTGGAGGAGGTTCCCAGCCATACCAACTCACAGACACAACTCAAAAGCTTTTGTGGAGAGTTCCAGATAGCTTGTGACTGCTTTAGTAATTCAGCAGTGGAATTGAGAGAGTGAATGTTGAGCATTCTGTCACTTCTTAACCTTTTTATTTTGGAAACTTTTGTGTATTGCTCGCTTGACAGAAGTAATGGGGTATTCCTAAAAGGACAGTTTCCATTACTCTGTGGCACATGAACCTGCAGACCTTCTCCAGTTGTGGAGTGGTTGAGGGAAAACTTCCCTGCTCTCTCGAGCATTACTCAGTTTTCATCACCAGGTATTTAAGTTCCTTCTCCCTTCAGGCTGAACATCTCAATGCCCAGTTGTCAGCCCTCCCTCTCGAGTGCCCACAGGTGTCCTGCTAAATATAGACTGTCTCCTCTGAGGACAAAGAGGAATGCTCTGACAAACTGATCAGAAAAAGGTAGATGCAAAGCAAAGCCTGGTCAAACTGCCTCCAAAAGAGCTTGCAGCCTGTGTGTGCTGCCTGGTAGAGCAGGATACATGAAAAATAAGTACAAATCTCTTACATGACAGTCGTGGGTTGCAGCAATAGCACTGCACTAACAAGTTAGTGGTACCACCACTGTTACTAACAGGTTTAAACACAGAAGAGCAAAAGATAGTTCCTGTGACTAAAACAGATTGAACCCAGAAAAGTTTGAAATATACTCCAAAATGTAATTAAAACCAAACAGGATTTTGGTGCTGAAAATTTGATGTATTTTATTGAAGAGGGAAAGAGGAAAAGGAAGAGAGAGAGAGAGAGAGAAAGAGAAAGAAGAAAAAAAGAAAGAAAAAATAAAGACAAAAAAGAAAAAAAGAAAGAAGAAAGAAAAAAAGACCTCAAGTATGAAGAAAAAAAAAGGAAGACAAAAAGAAAGAAAAATAGAAAAAAGAAAGACAGCAAGAAAAAAAGAAATTAAGAAAGAAAAAGAGAAAGAAGAAAGGAGAAGGGAGAAAGAAAAAAACAAGAAAAAAGAAAGAAGTAAGAAGGAAGGAAGAAAGAAGTAAGTAAGAAAGAAAGAAGAAAAAGAAAGAAGAACGAAAGAAGAAAAATAAAGAAGACAGAATAAGAGAAGTCAGAAAGAAAGAAGACAGAAGTAAGAAAAAGACGTAAGAAAGAAAGAAGTTAGAAGTAAGTAAGAAAGAAAGAAGTAAAAAAGAAAGAAGAAAGACAGAAAGAAGGAAAGAAAGGACACTCTCCCTTGCGACCCCGTGGATCTGTTGTATCATGTTGAAGTTCTCCTGTGCAGGGTCTGCGGGGGCCTTTGATGGGCCTTGATGTGGATGCAGCTTTTCCCAGGGTGAAGGGATCCCAGAGCTGAGCTTCTCTGCACAGCAGAGGGTGGGTGGTTACTGCCTCTGACCAGAGGCCTTTTCACCACACACCCAAGACTTCTCTTCCTCCCTGTCGACTTCAGTGCCAGGCTCTGTTCAAGCCTTGCAGTTGACAGCCCTGGGGCTGTGGTCCCCACCCCGAAGGTGCTAAGCTTGATACCTCTGTGATACAGGTTAACAGGTGGCCAAATTTTATAAACCACATGTAAATCAATCTCTGAGAGTCCTGCCCTTGTAGACTGGCTTAAAATAATTTGAGCGAGACTGCTCTTCAGAGGTGTTTTGTAAAGTAAAAGGTTTAATAAATGAAAATATCAAAATAACAAACGTTACAGAAAACAAAAGAAAAGCTGCACACAGGTGTCCGGGAAAACCTCTGATACCCTGCTAAAACACTCCAAAAAGCCTCTTACTTCTTTGGGCTCCTTCCTAAATACTGAATGTTTTAGGAGGGACAATTTGGCTTGCTGCCAATGAAATTAACAACAGGCTTTGAGTTACACCCTCGGAGCCCAATCCATGCTTTTGTGCTGGCGCTGAGCCAATTACAATGAGAAAACCACAGAAATTTCTAGTTAAACTTCCTAAAATGTCTAAAGGTAAACTGAAACTCTTTCCCTATGTGGAAGCACCTGCTGGGGGTGTGGGGTGCATTATTACACCTCTGTGAATGTATTCTTCTTCTCCCAGCCCAGACCTGAGTCATTATGTTATCCTCATAGTTTAGGGCCTCAGTCTGATGGCCTATTCAGGGCATGGTAGTCTTCTCTGCAGCTTTTCTACAGCTCTGCTAGAAACAGCAAATGTCCTTCACAAAGATGTTTAAGCCATAAATTATAATGTTCAGTCCCTGACACACTCCCATGATAACTCTCATGATAAAGACATACTCAGATACTTATTTTAATGCTGACTAACTCTTTATGCCTCAAAAGGTCTTACTGCACAGGGTGCTTCAAAAATTCACATTCCCACAAAATGAAGATGGGTTTATTTACAAGCAAGGAGGCCCATCCTTCTGGGGAAAAAACGGTGGATCCAGAGTAAATGCTCTGCTGAAGGAAGGAAATCTGAGGTTGAGTCTCTCATGTTTTGGGTGAAGTGTCTCTCAGCTTTTGTTCCTCATTTGTAAATAGAGATTATTTCTGTTTTCTTATGTGCTATGTGCTTATGCTGTGTGCTTGTGGCAGTGTGGTCTTGCTCACAGTGTAAACATCTACACACCCACTCTGGAGGGATTCTGTAGCTGTGGGAGGACTCCAGGCACTGTAAGAATTATGAAAAATAGTAACAGGTGTACAGAGATCTCTAGATGACAGGGATTTGGTGATTTCCAATTCCTTAGAATATATAGAGGAAAACTCTCTCTGGAGGAATAAGAATTGTATTTATGTTTCACTCCTTCAGTGTGCAAGGAACCTTCTCTGTTTTTAAGTAAGGAAGGGATTGATTGATGCTAGATGTTAACCTATGACAAAATTGCTTGTAACAGCAGGGATCTAAACTCATGTAAAAGGATAGGGGAATTCATGTTTAGTCCAGCATGACTGTGATTTGTCTATTGTTTGTACATAGAATGTTATCTATAGTAAGCTCTGCAGCAATGCAATCCTGCAGAAATATGGTAATTGTACTGCCTCAAGAAAGAGATACTAGCTCTAAATGCATGCTATGAAATATTCAGCATGCCTTGCTACCGCAGAGAGTCTGAAAGGCTTGCTGCTAATGCTGGGGTAACAGTGTCTGTTTTGATTTCACACTCAATACGGTTTGTGCCAGATGAGGATGCCACATGGACAGCTGATGGCTGTCAGTAGTGGCTTGGGGACCTAGAATGCTGAGTAAAGGTAATTGAAAGAGTAATTAGATTCTAATTAGTAGCTGTTAAGGCATCTGCTTTCTCTAGCTTGTTTTTCCTTGCAGTATTGTGCAGGCTTCCTGTCTGACAACCCACAAACAGATTTAATAAGTCCTGTGTGTTTCAGAGGATGAAGCTTCACAGTTCCACATTTTGATGACTTTTTACAAACAAAAGTATTTTGAGTTTTGGCTGTGACACAAAAAGCACATAATGAACAGTGTCAGCCATGTGTACAGCAGGATGCATATCAATGGTACTAACACCTCTTACATGGTGGTACTTTTTTAAATAGTCACAGGAATATGAAAGGGAAATGCAACCAGCTGGCCCAGACTGCCTGATTTACTGCTGTCAAAGCTCACGGTGTGTACTCTGTGGCACAAGGTGCATGTGGTACCATCTGCAGGCCTAGTTCTGTATTATCTCTCCAGCCCTTCTCTGACCTTTCTGCACATCCCATGGTACTAATTGTTCCTGTAAGACATTGGTTGGTTTCAAATATCTCTAGACTTCATGCAGGTGAAGCAACCACTGTGGGAGGTCAGATCCACAGTTACAGTATTTATTACCTGGGCATGTTGTGTGCATACACTGCAAATTCCAGTGCCTGAAGAAATGGGGTGCTCACAGTGAGACATTTCTCGTGTAAAACGCATACCTGATACTGATTAACATGTGGCCAGAGTCTAATAAGCCAGGTGCTAATATATCAGTCTCTGAGGACCAGCCATTGCAGAGAAGCGGCTATAATCAATTTGAGTGAAACTGCTCCTTGGAGGTGTTTTGTAAATCAAAAAGTTTAATGAGTAAAAATATCAAAATAACAAACGTTACAGAAAACAAATGAAAAAGCTGCGCACAGGTGCCCGAGAAATCCCTTGCACCTTGCTAAAAACACTCTAAAAAGCCCTTACTTCCTTTTATGCCCCTTCTTAAATACTGAATGTTCTAGGAGGGACAATCTGGCTTGCTGCCAATAAGATCACCAAGAGGCTTTGAGTTACATGCTCAGAGCCCAATCCAGGTTCTTGTGCTGGCACTGAGCCAGTCACTGCTAACAGGGTATGGAAGTTTCTGGGTTCTTTACCTTAAGGGGTGAGTCAAACTTTTTCCTACATGGAAAACACTTGCTGGGTGTGGGAAACGGATCCCTACACATATCCTTCATAAAGCCATGAATATTTTTGTTTTCCAAATGTCTGAAACTGCTTGAGGTTCCTGCAGCTTCCAGTGCTCGCACTGATCAGGATTATCAGACTATCTGCCTACTTTTCTGGCTGCAGGTTAGGGGCTTTAGCTTAGTACTAGTTAAACTAAGCCTGTGCGTAGTTTAAGAAGGGGTGTGCCTAACCTTTATGTTGTTTCTGAGCAGCGTGTAGCATGTTCTAGGGTCTGCCCTGGGCTCAGCTGTGTGTGGTAAGACAGATGGAGATAGTGCTAAAGGCAGTCCTGGCTCCGATATAGTGCAGCTGTGTTAATTACCAAAGAGTGGAAACAGCCTTGCCCTCACAGCTGGGTGTGATAAAAGAGTGAGTTAGCTGGTAGAGAGTCAGTTGGAGTCTCCTGGCTGTGCTGTGAGGAGGAAGGGACAGGAGGTGGTGTGAAGGGATGGATAAAGGCTATTGTATGAGTGACAGACAGGGTTAGGTGGCCGTGTAAGGGTCAGAGAGCAGCAAGCTGGGACTGCAGAAGGAATTGAGGAGAGAAAGCCAGAGCTGTGTAGAGCTGCCCATAAAATTGCTACATAGAAAAGGTATGAAAGACTTCTACAAAACATGGTCCTGATACTTGAAGCCCCCTGAAGTTTTTATTGAAGCACTCTGAGTGCATGGCTGTCTCGACTACGATATGTGTGCCTTCTGTGAGGGTGCACTGCAGTGACCCTCCACACCATTACTCTGGCTGAGCTCACCTAACTTAAATTGTCTGGTTGTCTTGGTTCCCAGCAGTGTCTCAGCAGTGGAAATTCAAGTACAGTTGATCTGATTGTATGAAAGATGTCTCCTTCAGGGGGTAGTGAGGCAGTCCCTGACCTATTCTTGTTGTTCCTGCCTAGCTCCCTTCTCTCTGCAGGACTGTGGAAGGATCCTATGGTGACTTGGCCCAGATGTGTACTAGACATAACTCACACCTGAAGCAGTGACTCCCGTCATTTGCTGTCTGGAGCTTTGAGATCTGTAGAGTAAACTTTTTAATCAACATCAAAGACATAAGATCTTATTTCTGGGCTCACCTGCTGACAGCACAGAGTAAATGTGCCACTGGAAATGGAACCAGTCCTGTTTCCTCTTTAATCTGACTGATTCAACCTAATTTCTACCTACATTCCAGAACTCTGTCTTTTCTGCCAATAGCCTTCAGCAATCTGAAAGACAAAGTTAGACTACCATCATCACAAGCAGGAACTCTTTGATATTCTAAGTAAGTATGTTGTGCTGTTTATATTTCACTAGTCTACTCTAAATAGAACCAATGTCTCTAACAGAGCAAGCTGTCCTGAAACTTTATTAAGTAGATATATTGCTTGGCAATTTGTGTAATCTTGTACACACAGATTTCCTAGTCACTTAGGATAGAAAATACCCAGGAATTAAGCACATATGGAAAAAAAAATCCCATATGTAGGAAGGAAAGTAGGAATAATACAATAATAATTTAACAACAAAAAAAATGTTTTTCTAAGCATTTTCAAGAGGATTGTAGTGCCTCTCTTCCATGTGATAAGTACAAAATTTTTTTTGGTCATTAGGAGACTTTTAATTTTCCCATTCTGTTTTCATAAATACAGCCTTATTCTGTTGCCTTTTAGCTGCAGTGACAAAATAAATATTGCAGCTAAATATATGGTTTGCCAAGAAGTTGTTCTTACAGGAGAAAACATTTTTTAGAGTCCCTTGGGTCTCTTCCATCGCTTGGACAGCTTATCAGTTCATGTGCTCCTGTTGTTTTTCAACTGCTTTTAAATCTCTGCAGGTCACATTCTTGTAATAATTTCAGCTTCAGCTATCCATAACCTGTAATATTTGGCTGTTGGTATTCATGAAATAAATATGTCTGGGAATGTTCTCCAACACTGAGACCAACTAGCCCAGAATAGTGCATGTCCAACTGTTAAACTAGTTTAACCTCTAAAAAAAAAGGATGATTACATCCAGTCTGCCTACAGGGAAAAATCATGGTGGGTGCTCATTCTGACATGTGCCTGTAAATTGTTTGTGAATATGATAGTTGGTCCAAGTCAAAATAGTGCTTGTGACTTTCCTAATGCTAAAACGTTCAGAAAATTGAATTCTATTGCCTGGAATTTTTTCTTGATGCTGTTTAATATTTGCCAGGAGACATATAACTTTTGTTACTGTCAGTTTTGTTGGGTTTTTTTTTTTTTCAAACTACAGCACTTTTTCTTTCCACTGGCAAGGTAGTATCTAGGTTTGGCCTGGATTTTGTTGTTTGGTTTTTTAAAATTCAACTGTACATTGTTTTGGATAGTATTGTGAGAGCCTTTCCCAGCTCTCATCTGGGAATATTTCCGTCTCTGGGTTGTTTTTGTTTGGTTTTGTGTTTGTGCATTGTTGTTTGTTTGTGGTGTTTGCTTGTTTGTTTTGGTTTTTTATTTGGTTTGTTTTGGGGTTTTTTGTTTGTTCAGGTGTTTGTTTGGTTTTTTGTTTTGTTGGTTGTCAGGGTTTTTTTTACTTGTTGTTTGTTTCTTTTTAAGGTCACTTTTAGCACTTCTGATTCAAAGCGGTGTAGGTCAAACCAATATCACTCCTCTTCATTATCTTCTGTTTACATATGACTTATTGCTTTGAAAAGCATAAGATAACTTTCACTGTGGATTAAAACAGCGTGCCAGAACTTAATTTCAAGCTCATGAGACTTACTCTCTCAAAAATCTTACCTGTTATTTTTACACACTGTAGGAATCCAGGGCCCTGATTTGTCCATTTCACATGTTCTTCATGTCAGTAATTTAACTTTTTTCTCAAGTTCAGTCTTTAAGTATGTAACTTTGGTGTCTTACTTCAAGATACAACTTTAAAATTGCTTTTTTCTATTTTGAATCTTTTCTGTTCAGCTCTTGTGAGTCTCCAACAAGTACAGCTTCACTGTTTGCATTCTCCAGTCAGCATGATTTCAGCAAGGCTGTTACAGCTCTGTTAGGATAAACATCAAAGATTTTTCTTGTGGGGAGCAGCAAAACAAAATACTGTTTCTTCTTTGGGTGGATTTTGAAGTTAGAATATCTGTGAATATTTTTCAGTATGGATATGCTAAACGCTTAGGAGAAGGAATAAGGTTTTTTTTAATTACTTCACCTGGAGATCAGAGCAAGGATTTTCATCTTGCTCATATAAATTTTAAAAGTTTTGAACTCAAAATTTTGATTAACAAAGTATCTGCTGTCCTCAGTAGATTTTCTTGGTTTATATATGAAGTAGTAAGATCCCAAGGCTCAGATTTTAAATGGTGTCTAGTTTCCAATATATGATTCAACTGTTCTGTGAGTCAGGAGCTGGAATACCTGTGAGTGTATGGATCTTTACCAGGATGAGGAAGAAAAAGCTCAAGCATCACTGCAACATGAATATTTGTCATGGTTTGATGCCAGCAAAGTCCCATCCAAGAGCTCACATGCTCCCCCCACAATAAGGGTGAGAATCACAGAATAAGGTGAGTTGGAAGGGACCACAGGGATCATTGAGTCCAGCTCCTTGCCCTGCACAGCACCATCCCCAAGAGTCACATCATGTGCCCAAGAGCATTGTTCAAATGCTTCTTTTCCTCTGCCAGGCTTGGTGCTGTGACCACTTCCCTGAGGAGCCTGTTCCAGTGCCCAACCACCCTCTATACCCAACCTAAACTTCCCCTGAGACAACTTCAGGGCATTTCCTTGTGTCCTGTCACTGGTCACCAGAAAGAAGAGATCAGTGCCTGCCCCTCCTCTTCCCCTCATGAGGAAGTTGCAGACTGCAATGAGGTCTCCCCTCAGTCTCCTCCAGGCTGAACAGACCAAGTGACCTCAGCTGCTCTTTGTTCAGCTTCCCTTCAAGGCCCTTCACCATCTTTATTGCTCTCCTTTGGACACTGTAGTAGCCTAATGTTTTTCTTATATTGTGTTGACCAAAGCTACACACAGTATTAAAGATGAGGTTAAAAGTGTGAATTGAGATGAGGATATAGAGGACTAAGGACTAAGAGGTAAAGCTAAAGTTATGTCCAAAAGCAAAGCGAAACAAGGAATTAATTTCCCCCTTCCCATAGCCCCTTAGATGTACAGCCATCTCCAGGAAAGCAGGGCTCCATCATGTGTAACAGTGACTTGGGAAGACAAATGCACAACATCATATATGGTTTGGGATATCCCTTTGGCCAGTCAGGGTCAGTTGTCCTGTCTGGGTCCTCTCTCAGATTTGTGCCCACCACCTTCCTGCTTGCTGTTGGGGCATCATGGGAACAGAAAATCCTTACCTCTGTGCAAGCACCACTCAGCCATAGCCAAAGCATTGGTGTGCTATCAACACTGCTTTTATCACAAATCTAAAACTCAGCCCCAGGCCAGCTGCTTTTCCATCCCAGGAATACCCACTAAAATATTTCCTAATATTCTGTGTAGCTAATAGCATGAATTCTCATGATGTATCTTATATAACAGCAGTAATGCAGAGCAAAGCTTCTTTGACTGAGTTTTTAGCTCTGGCTATTTATCAAGGCATTCTGGTTTTACACAGTTTTCTCAATGCCATAATGTAATGGTCATCATCTAGGGAACAAATAAGGAGGGGGAGTATAACATCTTTATGACATCTTCTCTTATTACCTCTTAGAATAATCCTTTGGAAGTGTGAACCAAGGAGGCTCAAGAGAAAACCATGGTGGATTTAAGCAGGCAGAAGATTAGGCAGCTCAGTGACAATTATGTTTGTATCTATAAGTCATGCAAGTTAGGAGAAAGAAGTTTTTGTATATGGACACTGGTTTGACTTTTGGAGTGAGGTCTAAGTCAAAACATGAACTTTTTTTCATGTAGTGATTCAGAGAACCACTGTTTCTGTCAAACTTGGAATCTATGGTTGATATATTTTTGCCTAGACATTTTCAGACTAGTGATTTTTTTTTTTTTTTTCAGACTGAGAACTTTTGGATCATTATGTAGTAAATTTAAAGACATTTGCCTTCTCTTAATTTAAAGGTCATGCATTTTTTTAGAATAGTACTTGGATGTCACAGAGTCAAAAACATTGTTCCAGCTCATTGCCTCCTGGTGCCTCTGGAATCAGGGTATTTGTACAGATGTCTTTTATCTGATCACTCTGGTTCAGTTTCTTTATGCTACAGACTGTGCCCCTTTTAAAGGCAGTTCCATTCTAGAAGAGAACTTTTTAGGCTCTTATAAAATTTCTGCATGGTTTTTGGGATAGTGATCAATTTAGGGCACCAAGATAAACAGGAAACCCAAAATCTTCTTTTCTCATTTTCTGTAATAAGTCTTTGGGGAGGTCCAAAAGAGTAGTATGAGTTAAGAGTACTTTTAAGGAAGTTTTGCTTTTACTCCTGAGAACAAAAATTCTTTTCTTTCTTGACCTCCACTGGGAACATCCTGACTTAGAACTGTACTGCAATTGGTTTTGTCCCATCTCAGTATCAAAGCCTGAGAGAACAGCAAGATGAGCACTGGGAAGGATCATTGTGCAATTTCATTCTACATAGAACTAAATAGACTAATCAGTGGAACAAGGTGCTTGACCTTAAACGTATTGCAAGTATTTGCAGGATCAGAATCTAATATAGATTTCTGGAATGCATTTTTTGATTAAAGAGTGGAAAACAACAGGTAAAACAAAAGAGTACCCACCTCTTAAGATTGCTTTTTTTAAAAAAAATTCATGTCTCCACTGATTTATGTTTATGCAAGTATTTATGTTGCTGCATTCTCTTCTCTTCTGCATGAATAAATATGGGCAATGTTTAAACAATTTAAACCAACCATTGACATATTCCCTGACAGAATAACTGCATCCCTGAGAACAGTTTGTGCTGTCTATATATTCTGTGGAATTAAAGCTTGATGTTATTTTCTAAATATCAATCTCCACAAAATGGAAAAATAGACCTAAAAGGAGCAGAGAATTAGGACGGATAGGAAACTGTCAATAAGAATTATGTTGTTGTTTTTTGTCATTTCCTCTGCACTTGCCATTGTTTCACAACTTTAATGTATGTTTCTTACCTGAAAGACATGTAAAATTAAATTTATCTGTGTAAATGCTTCATAAGCAAAATTTCAAGGTTTGCTTTCCAAGTAGTTTCACAGTCCAGTGAGTTGGAGAATATTTACAATGCATGACTCTTTACACTCACACTGCAGAAATACCTGGTTAGCATTTGTATGAATTGTACTCCTGTTCATTTTTCCAGGTTGAGGTACCTGCTGTCATCTCAAAGAAATATGGGAAAATGGGAGCTGTGTACTGAGAAACACACATTCTTACCTTTGCAATCAAGCTCTTTCAGTGATCTGCAAAAATGACAAGCTGAAGGTCACTCTTTAGCAGTCCATGTAGGATGATACAAACTGGCAGTAATTAGAACAATAATATTACAATTGGAGTGTAAAACTGGACTAAAGATTGTTTTGCTTAATTGTTATATTTTTTCTAAACTGCCTGATGGAACATATGCAACACTAAATTAAATCTCACCTGGGATGAAACCTTTAGCTTAGTTTAGGATATCTCTTTAATTTTATTCAGATGTGTTGCATGAACATCTCTAGCAGAGAAAATCTTAGAAATACGTCTCAAGGACAGTTCTTGGGCTGAAAGAGCTCAGACAGTTCAAAATACCAAGGAATCAAGGAAATAGGCTAGATGACCTCCTAAGTTTTTTCCATCTTTACTGTTCAATTCTCTAGTAGTGGCTAATAATTTCTTAAAGACACAAATTATTTTTGAACAAATAATTTTTCTCTCAGTTCTCCAAAAAGGCTTGTCCTTTTTTTGTCTTACAGAATAGTATTATTTTGTTTATAATTTGCTCTTTTCTAAAACTGTTGTCTGCTTTAATTTTTTCCAAAAGGTCCTATACACTTCCTTTGATAGGTTTTTCTTTGGTTCTGTATTGCAATTCATTTTGCATTGCCTGTAGTGCTGCTGGCTGTATAAATCATGTGATGTTTCTGCCAGGAGAGAAGCTAGTAGGAAAATGGAAAGGGGCAGAAGTGAGAAGGTAGGTTTATGCAGGTATTTCTAGGAGCTTATCTTCATATTTTTGCTAACAAAATAAATTACTTTTTCAGAAATAAAATATCCCACATACCATTAAAAATGAGCTCCCTGACTCTGTGGAAGAATATTTACTTCTTTGCCCAGCTGCTGGAGCTTAGCTACTATTGTTATGCAGATGCATACTTACAGTTTATGAGGTAGGACCAGGAGATTTGTCAAGGAAATTGGGGAAACAGAATAAAACTCTAAATGCCAAGATGAATGTGTTTTGTTTTCCCATTCTTTAACCCATATGAATCATATTTCAGAATTGTTACAGCAAGGTTTATCTGTCCCACCCCGTTTTGACCTTGAATTCTTTATACAGTCAAATAATCTTCTTGGATAAGATTTTCATCTGTGCTTCTTTAGCACTTAAAGATGCAAAAAACAAAATGACAAACAAAAAGCATGAAGGTGCTCCAGAAACTTTTGTTCCAACTCCAGAGGGGTGAGAGGGGGAGATGTTTCCCCTCATGTAAGCACTACAGAGGGCAGCCTTGTAGGTTGTCTTCCAGGTATCCCCTTGGAATCTCTTGTGTCTGTGGGGAGGCAGGTGGCACAGCACACCTCCCAGGGCTCTCTGCCTTCTGGGTTACACTTGCTGTGTCTATTTGTAGGTAATTTAACTCCATGCCTGTGAGAACTGAAATAGCAGCAGCTGTTCTAACTCTTCTGCATGAACAGAGTGTGATCAAAAGTTATATTTGTCATCCCTAAACTAGTCTGGGGAATGCCAGGATTACAGTGTTGAATATTCATCCCACATATATATATATAGTTATGAGTACTGGAGAATATGAGTGGAAGCATTACATCTGGAGACTTGGATATTTGGATGCAATGCAGATTAGGCTGGTTTTGGAGGGAATATGCAAGTGCATGATCTAGTTATAACAAGCTGTGCTAGAACAAGGGCTTCATTTCATTCCCTAAAAAGGCCAGCACTCCCTCAGAATGACTCAGTGTTACCTCAGACACAAAGGTGTTGGTGAAGGTAAAATACTGTAGACTTCTCTGCAAAGTGAGCAACTGGCAGGGACATAAGCACTTCTATGCTTTTGACTCCTCTTCTGGATTGGATTTTAGAAAGATTTGCCCCTCTCTTCAACATTAGAAGACCAGCCTCCTACAACAGGTAGTAGGTTCTGAGTTACCTAAAGCTGAGTACTGGCAAGGCTCCCTCTCACTTGTATTGTCCTTATCCATCAGCCTGGCAAAAAGACTGTGGGGCCCTTGGCACTGCTGGGACTGTGCAGCAGTCTAAGTACTGCGCAGTAATTTTCCTACTGGCAGAACAAAACTCAGCCACTGACAGCAGAGTTTGAAGGTCTAGTGCAAAATAAGTTTGGAGAGAGAAGCCAGGGGGTACTGAGTATCACCAGCCATCCAGGACAGCATGTCCTGGTCATCACCTCTCAGACAGGCGGAAGATAGACTGCTGTTATGATGGTCACCAAATCTTTGCATAACTTCTCATGGAAGCATCAGTGTTGAAACTGGCTTTTAGCCACAAAGAACAAAGCAAGAGATGTGCCCCAAACCCCTGCAGAGATCTGCAGACCTGTTCTGTGCTGGTGTGAGGAGTGCTCTAGGAGCACCCTGAGGCTGGGAAGCATCAGGTGACAGCATCAGTATCATTGAAACTGCTGCTCTAAGGAACTATAATCAGAAATAAAATAGGTCTCTGTAAACCACAGAGAAACTGTAACCATTATTGCTCGAATTGCTGGGCATGTTTCTATTCACTGATTGCATTCTGCTTACAGAAATTCCCCTTGCAGCTGTCACTAGATAGGATTCTTTGCATCATGACACATACTGCTGTGTAAACTTAGTCTCTGTGAATGACTGCTGTGACTGTCTTAGCTGAGTGACTTGACAATGAAAATAGAAGAAAGCCAAAAACTCCATTAGCACAACAAAGGAAAATGCTCAGCAAATGCTGTTATACAACTGCACTCATGTATGCATATTATAACTCTCATAAATTATTCTTTATGTCAACTACTATAACAGAAATGATCCCAGCAACAAGAAAAGCTGCACTTTCAGTAATTCTTGTAGAGTGTCTGGGAAATGGTGTTTTCACAAAATCAATTTCCATCCTTACTTCCTTAACGTACGTGAGAGTTTTTGAACTTTATCTGTGTTATACTCAAAGTATCAAAGATGCTATAATAGCAAAAGTTAGTAGGATGCTGATGGTGGCCCAAACCATGTTCCTCTGTACTGCTGTGCATGTCTTGCACAGTGTATTCAAGTGTGCAATGTGGTGGACTCATTCACTGGGTTTGATTTTGCATTATTTGTATGTAAGTACATTATTCAGTCTTCCAGGAAAAAAAAAAATCTGAGTAAATCAGAAGAGTTGGTTTCTCTAATTTCTTGCAGATATGTACATGCGGTGATAGACCACTTCTACCATGTAGTTTTACCTGACATATATAAGCCTAAAACTTCAGCAATTTTTATTGTTTACCCATGTTTTTTGGCCTCCAAAGGGAGTTCTGAGTTCCCTTTAAATTTATCTTTTCAGTGAATATGAATAAAAAGTCATACATCAGAGTATTCCTTCAAATGTATATCTTCTCTTCTTTTTGAGCTTCAAGTGAACACAGCCCATAGCTGCAGGGAGTAACCACTTTGTCACCAAGAGGTCTTCTGGCTTTATGGCTTGTGGTACAACTCTTTCTGATTCTCCAGATTTCAGACTGTCCAAGTATTGCTCTCCCCTCTCTGCCTTCCAATGTGCTAAGTCTCAAATGTAGGTATCACTCAAAACAGGGAGTCCACAGTGGAGCAGAGATGTACCTGCAGACTGTGGAGGACCCCACACCACAGCAGGTGGATTTTTGAAGGTGGCTGTGACCCTGTGGGAAGCCTGTGCTGGAACAGGCTTCTGGCAGGATCTGTGGACCCCTTGAGAGAGGACCCCATGTGGAGCAGGTTTGCTGTCAGGACTTGTGATCCCACAGGACCCATGCCTGAGCAGGCTGTTCTTGAAGGACTGCACCCCATGGAAGGGGACCCACATGGGGGCAGCTTGTGAAGAGCTGTAGCCTGTAGGAAGGGCTCACAGTGGAGAAGTTTGTGGAGGACTGTCTCCCATTGGAGAGACCTCATACTGGAACAGGGGGAGGAGTCCTCTCCCTGAGGAGGAAGCAGTGGCAGAACCAAAATGTGATGAACTGACTGTGACATCCATTCTCTCTCTCCCTGCACTGTTGGCAGGGAACAAGTAGAGAATTGAGAATAAAGTTTAGCTCAGGAAAGAGGGAGGGATGTGGTGAAGGTGCTTCTAAGATCTATTTTACTTCTCGTTATCCTAGTCTGATTTTGATTAGTAATAAATTGGACCAATTTCCCTAAGTCAAGTGTATTCTGCCCGTGAGAGTAACTGGTGAGTGATCTTTCCCTGCCCTTTTCTTGACTCATGAACCTTTTGTTATGTATTCTCTTCCTTGTCCATCTGAGGAGGGAAGTGATAGAGTAGCTTGGTGGGCACCCAGCAATCCAGCAAGGGTCAAACCACCCCACAAACTAAAGCAATATGAACTACTGCGAGGATTGAAACAACAAATAGTAGCAGTCAGCATGTATCGGCCTCAAGCAAGAGTACCAACAAAACCACATTTAAATATGATTCCAGAAACAAACACCTTAAACTTCCTATTAACAGAGAAGGGAAAAATAACACAGAGTCAGCAGAAAATCAAATAAGACTTAGACAGCAGATCAGAGAGTAGAGATACCATTGTTCAAGCAGTTGCAGAGAAACAGAGAGTGATGCCACTCTCTGTTCAAAAAGTTTGGTGTTTTCTTCCACAAAGGTCAAACGGTTTTTGTTCCTTGACTGTTTTACTGGGAAGTGTTGATGATTTGCTGTAGAACTTAAGACGGGTTTGGTTTGGGAGTTTGGTTTGGTTTTGTTTTTCTCAGTGGAATTTTAGCTCGTACAGTGGGAATTGTGCAGCTGATTAAATAAAGTTTATGTGTATTATCTCACAGAATGGCATATCTCTGGAGTAAAGGATAAATTGCAACAAAGATAATCTGTGAGCTTCAAAAGCAAAAAAAAGCTAATGTATTTCAGACAGCACTCATTGCATGTGAAATAGGAGCTTCATATTTCAGCTTGAATTCAGAATGTTCAGGTGGCTTTTTGTCTGTTATCCCTCAAGATAAAAATCAAAATATCTGGATGTTTTTAATTTGAATGAAGGTTGGAAGTGTTTTGTAGTCCCAGCAGTAAGGATGTGTTAGTGTAGATAAAAAGAACCTCATGTTGGTTGCTAAGCTCACCAGGAGGGCTTGAACTGTAGGGGGTTGAAGCAGCTCACTGATGCCGCTGAGCTGAGGCTGGTTTCCTCACAGATATTTGAAGATTTCCAGTAAACTGGAAACAAAAATTCTCTTCAAACTATTTTCTCAAACATGGATCATGCCTACAGGAAATTGTTTTCCTGTTTTCTAGAAGAAGTTAAGAGCAGTCTCAAAGCTGTAGACATTTTTATTGCTCTCCAAAGATTCCAGACTAATTTGGGATTTGTTGTTTTGGGTATTTGGGGGGATTTTTTTTTTTTTTTTTTTTTTTGGCGGGGGTTGTTTATGTTAGTTGTAAGAATATATTTCCTGAATATAATTCAGCCCATTATTCACAGCCAGTTACACTGTGGTTGTGCAGCTTGTTAGCATGCTGGGAGTCGTTCAGGGTGTTTTATTGTCTCAGGGCAGTTCAGGCAGTAAGTGTTGAAGGCAGGCCTTGAGGCTGGGTCAGCATCTACTGATGCAGAGGATTAGCTGTTCTTGCTTTAGAGATTTGACCAAAAACGTTGCTCCCGGATGCTGTGGTGGAAACCTTATGTTGTTTTTTCAGGTGTGTATTTTCTTGGAAAAGGCCTATGCACTCCAAGTCAGCTTCCACTTTCAGCAAAACCATTTTTTTTCACTCAGTAGCTACCCATTTCCCGTTATGCTTTCTGCCCTCTACTGGCGCAGATAATACTCTTCCTCAGATTTAGGTAACTGTTAATCATCTATGAATTGGTCCAATCAACTCAATGAATGGCGTTGTTATATGTGGTGGAGGACAAGGAGAAGTCTGAAAATGTTGCTGTTTGTATCCCTGATTCCTTCTGATGCCTTCCTTTAGATACTGTATGAGAATGGCCTGGGTCAGTTGGTGAAGCTGTGGCTTCCCAGCACGGTTCTCCAGGGCCTCACTTAGGAGGGCTTCATCTCCTTCCATTCCTATCCTGAATCCATTTTAAAGAATTTCCTGAGTCTCCTGCCCTCACTGTTGATCAATAATGCCTACAGTCAGCAGTACTAAATGCTCTCAGAGAAGGCCAGGGTTGAGGGTGGATATTCTACCATGCCTTGGCCTAAAGTCACAGTGTGTTCAGTCCAGAACACTGGCTCTAGATCAGAGTGTTTGTGAGAGGCTTGTGCTGACTGGATCAGTTTGGGGTCTGTTTGAGGGCTAGCTCTGTGGGTCCAGTTATGTAGTATTTTCTATTTAGTTGTTTGATTGGAAGTTTCAGAGATGATGAGGGAATTCTGCTGAACAAGTTAGGGTTATTAGACCAAGACCTGCTGATATCTTGAAAGACGTTCGTTAAGTCATCCTAATACAGAACCAGGGACTGGACTAACAGATAAACTGTGATCTGATGCTTCAGCTTGGACCTAGGGACCTTGTGCACACACAGTGCACAAACACACCATGTAAGTGCCAGACACCTTGTGGCACACAGGACTGAGCTGTTCTTTGCCTCATAGAAGCATTTCACATCAAGGCATGAATGATGTAGCACATGCTAAAAAATGTAAAGGTCCACTCAGTCTGCAGCTTGCAAAGTTTATTTGCAGACTTATAGGGGAAATTCCATACCTCCCACTTTGCACCAGCAGATGAATATTGGCAGATGCATGGTCTTTAGTATTGTGATTTTTTAAACATGGTTACACATCAGAAAATCCGCACATGAATGCTTAAGGTAGGCTTTTGGGCAATACTAGTTCTAAAGATCAAAGAAGGAAACAGCACATGATATATGTTCCAACAGCACGGCCATTCTGGCACATGCAATGCATTTGAATTGCTGAGTATAGAAATGCACCCACTAAATGCTTTCAGATAAAGAGCAACACTATACATTTTATGAATTAAATGGTAATATACCAAAGCAGAACACAGAGATAAACAACGCAGGGTTGCAGAGATTCTTCAGAATCAAAACAAACAAAATGCTGAAAGTCAAAAAGTAAGAACCAAGGAAGCACTAAATGGAAATTAGTTTTTCTGGAAAATTGCATAGTCCCCATCACTAGTAAGTTTTTGAGAACACGCTTAACAAACAACTGGTAGAGTGGATGATATCTGAAAACTATATTCATGTAACTGTTCCTGCTCTGGGTAGAGGAGGAGACTAGTCTAGATTACCTGTGAGAGTTCTACAAGACCTATTTTTCAAGCCTATAACAATGCTTTCTTCACCACCCACCTTGTCAACACTATAATCAAGTCACAATTCAAATTTATTGGTATAACAAACATCTGTGAACAAAGCTGGCTGGTTGTGTAACAGCATTTTGAATTGGTTTTGTTTAGCATGGATTTTTTACCTAAATGGACCCAATCATGCACCCAGACACTGAAAGAGGTTTTGGGTACTGAAGCCTAAGCAGAAAGAAGAGAAGACTTCCCTCCTTTTCCCATCTTGTGCTATATGTGGTCTGCTAAAGCTGAGTAATCTGATGTGGCATACCTCATACAGCTGACTTAACATAGCAGTGGGGGGTAAGGTGAGCCACTTTGTCCACAGTTTGGGATTGAATGAGAGTGGGACAAAGGAGGAAAAGTCCAACACTGAAATTGTTCTTTTTTCTTCACATAAAGTGTTAATGTTGCCAATGTCATCAGTTTAACTGTTGGTTTCCCAGCTGTTTTATAATGTAGGGCATTGATTCCAAAGTAAAAGAAGCAAAACCAGTCATTGTATCACTTTATAGATATGCATTAATCATTCTCATTCAGCATAATAACAATTTTATAATTACAAGTGCTTGAAAAAAGATGTTTATATTGCAGCATGCATTTTTCTAGTGATAGAATGTCCAAGTTGTAAAACTCAGTCATGATTTCAAAATTGAATACACACTTAGTGAGCAGTACCTCAAATTGGCACACGATGGCAGGATGATGACATTTTAAAGCAAATATCCTGAAGCACATTGTTGGTAATCATAGAAACTAGTTTGAAATGTAGTCTTTAAATATGTTTTGCAGAGGCAAATATTTTTCATTTTACATTTTGAGGTGCAGGTGATATTACCTTTTCTTTTTTAAGTCAGTCCTGAAATAAGCTACATCTTTCAGGTCTGGCATTCTATTTGATAGAGAAAAAGGCAGTTAGGAACATAATACATGGAGTTCTTGTGACAAACCCTTCAAAACATGCAGTGGAAATCACTGAATATTTTGTTGTGCCTGGTTTTTTGTTTCTTTGTTTGGGGGTTTTGCTTTTTGGGGATGTTGTTTGGTTGGTTTTTTGTGTCTTGGGGGTTTTTTCAGGTCCTTCTTTCCAGGAAGATTTTTCCTCATTTTATTGCAGCAGACCTTTGCTTCTTCACATAAAACCAGACAGCCTGAGTTCCTCATCAGTGGAGAGGAGTTGGGAATAGTGGTGAAAAGTATTTTTCATTTGCTCCTGCTGAAACTGTCTTATGCATACAAAATTGTTGAAATTATTATGCAGAGTTTTTGATGTTTCTGAGTATCCAGATAGTGGCAAGTTACTTTCAGAAATGAGTTATTGAAACAGTCCAAGAAGTTGATGAAAGTCTTTATATCATGATGTTTGGTTTTCTGATGTTTGATTTTGTTGCATTCATACATCTATTTGGCAGAAAATTATCATGGCACAGAGTGAAGAAAGAACATCAGTTAATTTTGCTTTGCACCAAAACCAGTGACAAGTTCTTCAGTGGAACCCAGGTGTCCATCTGCATTTATTTTTGTAGAGAATGGTTCAAAACTGTCACTCTGCAGAAGCTGAAGCTATTGAGGAAGGATTCAGTGTCACAGGATACATTCATCAACTCAAGGGAAAAAAGTTTTGAGCAAGCTTAAAAATATGTGACTGTGGTAAACTCAGGCACTTAATGATGTTGAAACATCGTGAAACAATGATCTTGGGATCTCAGATTGCTCCAAAGCACACACTTCTAATGTTTTCATTTGAGATGACTAGAAAGCATTTAAGACCTGCCCCTTGTCGTCTGCCACTGCTGATTCTGCTCTTTCAGAAACCTGAAAGTATCTACTTCTCGCAGTACATTCAGAATGTTTTGGTTCACATTCAGTTTGAGAGGGGAAAACAAGGAAGATTCTGAGCAAAGTTCTTAGTTATATCCCCCCCTCCATCTCCCTTTGCCCAGTTGCACTAGCCTTCACCATGTAAGATTATTGCACCAAATATTTCTGCAGAGAGAGATTATCCTTTCCCACATGGGCATGTTGATACAACTTTTAACAAACCCACACATTTTCTGGAGATTTATTTTGAGATTAAAGTGTTATGATTTTGAGTCTAACTCTAACAAAAGAAGAAAAACAAATGAAAAAAAACCCAAAAAAACAAAAAACAAAACAACCAGCCAGTGTGTACAGAATAGCTGGGATGGAATGAAGCATCTTGCTTTTTAATGGAAATCTTCAATTCTGTGTATTCAAAACAAGCTGTAACAGCTTCACAGTAAAGTTGTTTTGAGGTTTTGTTTTGAAGTTTGCTATTACCATCATACATTTGCATAGAACATTTTTGTTATTCAGATAGTAATTTGCATGAACATCAAGGCTTTATCTCAAATGCTCATGAAGAAGAGCTTATGTTGGGTCAACTGGAAGTTATTCTACTTTACTGTAGGGCTTTCCATTAATTAAATTCAAAGAATCTGTTTGTCTGCTAATGCCTGTTATACTTCAGATAAGAAAAAAACCCAATATTTTTCTTATGAGAGTCAGTAAGAAATTGAGAAAGTGTTGGGTTTTGTTTCTTTGTTTTTTATATGTTTTAGGGTTTTTTTTGTTACTTCTGTTCCACTTTCGGATTGCCTCTTTGGTTCTGCTAACTGAAGGAGAAGCCCTAGAGTGGCCACTTTCTGACTTTAAATGTGTTGGTATAGGAATTCAGTTGGAAAACTATCGGAAAATCGGGTAACAGTTGGTCCAGGCATTTGAAACTGATACCAGCCAGGAATCCCTAAATGTCTGACAGTTCTGTATAAATCAGAGCTGATAAATGGGGACCTGGCTTAGTAACAGTGGAGATGCTTTTATTCTGTGATGTTGTTAGTATATGTACACTAATGGCCCATTTTGTCTGGCATGCATCTTCCATAAATCGTGAGACTCCCCAAAAGGAGCTAAGCTAGACCTTGTAAGACAAGACAGCTACTCAGTTTAAGAAAAGGAGTAGCAGAAACCCTACTTAAATTCTTTAAGATATTCAATAATGTTCACTCTACCATCAGCAAATATCTTTACTTTGAATCATAGAATAAATTCTCATGAGCGAGAGGTAGAGGGGGGAAATCATTGCTTATTTTGATGCAGCTCAGGGTATGAATTGCTTTCTGGGTTTCTATCACACATTGCTAATTGATGTCTAATTTTTAATCCGTCGGTATCCCGAACAGGGCTGCTCTCAAAGACAGGTCTTTAATTTTTCTCAGGGTTCTTAGCATTCATATTTGCTTTACTTTAGACCTTCCAAAAATACAGTATATTTACCATTTAAACTAATTTTAAACATCTTGAAATGTTTTGCAAATTGAATGATTACAAAAAAGGCACCCAGGGTCAGGGAGTGAATTTGTACAGATTTTCATAGACCTGAGGACTTGAAAAGATTGAATTGCTGTCTTTGTTTCAAAGACAGAATTTGAGACATTGGGTAGGTAAAAGAAAAGAGATTGATGGGTATAGATAGAGTAAAGGAGATATGAGTTTGAAAGCCTGAGGAGGAGAGAAAATTTGGAGAACAAAAATATGGTACAATCCAATTGAGCAGAAATAGAGAACAAAAAATCATCAAGAGACTTCTCTTAAAAGAGACAGTAGAATGGAGATATATTTTATAGGATGCTATATTGGATTAAAGGAAGCCTAAAATGAAAAGCTATATGCAACAAAGGCATCTGTCAGATAGGTTTCTCCTTATTCTTCTCATGGCTGAGGGCTTCCAGCTCTTTTCACATTTGGTTGATTGCAAGTGCAATTGCAAAGTGTGAAATCTCAGAGGGTCACATTTTTCTTTGGCTTTTGTTGCTGAGAGGTACAGAGCAGATCCCTTTGCATGTGTCTCCTGTTATAATAAAACACCTTTCCCTCAGGAAGAGTAGGCAGAAAGCTGTACAGCGTGCTTTTATCCAAGTACATGGTAGAAATACAGGTCAGAGTGCAGACCACTTTCTATCCAGTGGACCAAATGCACACTGGAGTTACACTGCAGATTTTAGCCATTATAAAGTCTGATGCAATGCTGATGCTCCTCTTTCTTGTTACTTGTGGCTTTCTGTGGCAAACTTCAGCTTTTCCCTCCACATTTCTACAACATCACTAGATCTGATCTTTTTAAATGTTAAAATATCAAAAGCATTACATCTAAGTGATGTTCCAGGTAGAGTTGTGTCATGGCCCTTTAGAAAGCCAAGGCTAATGGGGAACCTGACATGACTGGTTCCACCCAGACAGTCAGATCCTCAGAGGGTGCTGCTGCCTGATGTGGGCAGCAATGTGCTGTGGCTGCAGCTGAAAAGACATCACAGGGAGAGCCTGAGCCATGGGCAAGGCACGAAAGAAGTAAATAAGCTATTCCAAATCGCTTCTGCCAATAACATGAGGTTGTAAATTGTTTCCCTAACAAGAGTTTCCCTGTATCAGAAGCCAACTTCATACAGAGGCTGACGGACCCAGCACTCAGAAATTTCTTTTTAAGGGGTGAGAGCAGTATGGCTAGCAAAATGGAAAGATTTTTTGCTTTTTTAATCCATTGTACAAAAGGTCAACACAACCCAGAAATATTCATTCATATCCCAAAAACCAACCATATCCTGGGCTGCATCCAAAGCAATGTTGCCAGCAGGTAGAGGGAGGGGATTCTGCCTCTTCTCTCTGCCTTTGTGAGACCCCACCTGGAGTGCTGCATCCAGCCCCAACATAACAAGGACATCAACGTGTTGGAGCAGGTACAGAGGAACGTCACAGAGATGGTCCTGGGGCTGGAGCACCTGTCCTCTGAGGAAGACTGAGAGAGCTGGGGTTGTTCAGCGTTGAGAAAAGGAGAGTCCAGGGAGACATTAGGGCAGCCTTCCAGTTCCAAAAGGGAGTTTACAAGAAATCTGCAGAGGGGGCTTTTTACAAGGACAAGGGGGAATGATTTTAAACTTAAAAGGGAGTAGGTTTAGATTAGATGTTAGAAATTCTTTACTGTGAGAGTGGCGAGGGAGTGGAACAGGCTGCCCAAAGAACTCATGGCTGCCCCATCTCTGGAAGTGTTCAAGTCCAGGCTGGATAGGGCTCTCAGCAACCTCATCTAGAGCAAAGTGTCCATGCCTATGACAGAAGGGTTCAAACTAGATGATCTTTAAGGTCTTTTTCAACCGAGATGCTCTATGAATCTAAAGTCCTTTTTTTTTTTCTAGGAAGCATGGAATTTGGGCCAATATAGTTGGGCAATCTTTCTGAGTTTGCTTCTAAAATCCTTGTCCCACCTTTCATCCTCTCAGTTCAGTTATTGTAACCTTCTCTTTACCATGGCTGCTTACTTTGCACTTCCACTAGCAATCTGCACAATCAGCTGAAACTTGACTGAGCTGTACTTCACCTCTACCTCATTTCTGCTCTTCTATCTCTCCCCTGACTACTCAGTCCCTGTGTTTTTGCATGTTTACAGGGATGTTCAATGCTTTTTTCAGTATCTTTGTCCTCATTCTGTTTCTTGACCTCTTTTGTGTTGCTCTGTACTACAGGATGGCTGAGACAAAAAGGCTGGGACAGAGCATATCTCCTTCACTCTCTTGCTGGGGAATTTTTTATTCCAGGAAGCCTGTTCTATTAGTCTCACCTATCTTTGTTGTGTTGTTTAGTATCAAGCATTTACCCAACAGTGTGAATTGCAATTAACATGGATTATACAAATGACAGGTTTTGCCCTGATTTTTCTCACATTTTCATTAGTGCTGAGCTGTAAGCACACTTTGTCTTATAAACTTTTTCCAACCTTCAGAGCAGGTGCTTTTGAAAGCCTTTCATGACTAAGGACATCCAACTTTTGAAGAGGGATATCAGTGCATGAGTAAAGTTTACAGTTTCTTAAAATCTAGTGCTGACTTCATGGACATTTCTATTTAGATGTGGGTTGATGAGGGGTTAGAAAAGGTGTGGGTAGTTAAAAAAGAGCATATGGAACATGCTGGTTCACAAAGTTGAAACCCCGGTGCAATTGTGATTTTTCTTTCTGCTTGCATTAGTCAGAAAAAGTTTTAGGTAATGTAAATATGTCAGGACATGTATCTTGTCTGAGTTATAAATCATATCTCTGTCTAAGCATCGCTTCCTTTACTGTGCATTACCACATACCCTAGAAAACTCTCTTTAAGCAGCTTGATTCCAGTATTTGAAATTCCCTTTCAAACGCACATTTTCAAATCCTAGGCTGGGGCAGTATTTTCCTTTCTTTCTTTAAGGAGTGCACATTTAATAGAACACATATTGCAGTTCATAATCTCCCATTTGTTCCTGCAAAGCTGAGATAGTGATGCTGTTCATGGTCTCAAAAGCCATTACTGATGTAAGAAACGTGCTCAGCCCTGGCTTAAATGATGTTGCTATTTCATCTGAAGGCATCTTCCTCTCCAAGCTGGACTTCTAAGGCTATTGCTCTCTTCAGTCTTTAGCCTGACACTTATGACTAAAACGTCTCTTGTATGTTGTCTGTGAAACCAGTTTGTGCAGCAATTGGTCTCCTTTCAGAAGAATACTATATAAATGTAAGTCATTAATGTTGTCATTACCCGAGGACAGAACAGGATGAAAATATGCATATATAGTTTTTTGTGCTGGTGTAACTACACCATTCTCTAAACCTATTTAAATATTATCAGTTTGGCATAATGGTTGTTAGTGTTAAGCAAAAATAGATACACATGGTTTATGCTTCTTTTAGTTCCATTTTGAGAATGCTATTAAACTCAAGGAAATTTGAGATTGGAGGGAGTGAAATAATAGGTTGATTTGAAAAAGAACGATGACATAGAATAAAAAATTAAAATAATAGAATCATAGAATGGCTGAGGTTGGAAAGGACCTTCAGGATCATCTCGTTCCAACCTCCCTGCCACAGACAGAGAAACCTTCCACTAGAGCAAGTTGTTCAGAGCTCCATCCAGTTTGGTCTTAAATACCCCTCCTCATGAGGGAAAGTGGAGGGGTAATCACTAGTCTCTTTGCTTTTGTGATAAGAGACAGAACTTCAGGGAATGGCATGAAACTGAGTCAGGGGAAGTCTAGGTTGGATATCAGGAAAAGGTTTATCACCCAGAGGGTGTTTGGGCACTTGAACAGGCTCCACAGATGTCTTGGTTTGGAAGGACAGGTGTCTGCCAGGGAAAGCTGGAGCTTCCCTTGGACTGGAGAATGTAAATCCCCTCCCTCCAAGTTATTATAGGGGCTTTCAGGCAAAGATATGGGAATAAGAATAATAGTTCTTTACTAGGAATATTTACTAGAAAATACAAATGTAGTAGTACAAAAAACCAACCAAACAAAAATCCTAGAAATCCTGACAGTCAGAATATGCCCTGACACCCTGCTGGTCAGGGTGTTGGAAGCAGTCCACGTAAATCCTCCTGGAGTAACAGATGTGGTTCTGTTGGAGTAGAGATGATCCTGTAGAAAAGGTCCGGTGGTGGCGAGATGGGTCCAGTCTTCCTCTGGGAATCCAGTGGAAAACAGGCTGCCCTGGTGTTTCTGAGTCTCAGTCTTTGTTTAGGTAGGAACAGTTGGCTCCTCCCACTGGGTGGAGCATCTCACAATGGGATGATGTAATTTTATCAGTCGTGTACTGAGCCTCAATGGCCCATTAACAGAAGATATTCTCCTGGAGGGAGGCTGGGCCGTGGAAGAGATAAAGAACACTGCCCCACCTGGTTTTAACAGCTGGCCCATTAGCAGAAGGCACCTGCCCCCTCTCCCCTGGAGTTATGAGGAATGGGTTATACAAGAGATAAAGAAAAAACATCTCCCCATCCGATTTCAACAGATGGAAAATAGAAAACATATTTTTGGTTACATATTGCAACCCAAGACAACAGAGAAGTGGTCACAGCACCAAACCTGACAGAGTTTAAGGAGTGTTTGGACAATGCTCTTGGGCACATGGTGTGACTCTTGGGGTATCCTGCACAGGGCCAGGAGTTGGACACAGTGGTCCTGATGGGTCCCTTCCAACTCAAGTATGGTTCTATGACCCTGTGATTCTATTTCTAGGGATGGGATATTCACAGCTTTTCTGGGAAGGCAGTTCTGTTGCCTCAACACCCTCACAGTAAAGATTTTTTTCCTAATGTCTAATCTAAACCTAATCTCTTTCAGTTTGAAACCATTCCCTATTGTCCTGTCACTACATGCCCTTGTAAAAATCTCCCTCTCCATCTTTCTTATAGGTTCCCTTCAGGTACTGGAAGGCTGCAATTAAGTCTCCCTGAAGACTTCTCTTTCCAGGCTGAAAAAAACCTAATTCTCTCAGTCTTTCCTCATAGCAGAGGTGCTTCATCCCTCCAATCATCTTGGTGGCTCCCTCTGGATTTGCTCCAATGTCCTTCCTGTGCTGGGACCCCAAAGCTGATGCAGCACTGCAGGTGGGTCTCACCAGAGCAGAGCAGGGGGGCAGAATCCCCTCCCTCCCCTGATGCAGCCCAGGACACAACTGCCTTTCTGGGCTGTGAATGCACATTACTGGGTCATGTCCAGCCTCTCATCCACCAGCACCCCCAAGTCCTCCGCAGCAGGGCTGCTCTTAATCTGTTCAGGCCTCATACTGGAAGCTGTCCCAGCCAATAACTGGTTACATAGAGATACTACTTTCTTAAAGTAACAAATAGCAGTAAAAGTGTTCCTGCCTCTACCTTTTTAATCTGCTTCTACATTTTCCATCTTGAGATCCCAGAAGCTTGAAGCCATATTAGAAAAAATTAATGAAAAACTCTGTCAAGTCTGTCTACTCCTGCAGTAGGATTATTCATCACCATGTGGATTCCCCATCTGGCAGAAAGTGACCAAAATGCTGAGACCACCACCATCTCACTTGCAGATTGTTTCACAGTTTAGCCAGTCATACTATTGAGAAGATATGCCTCCAGCTCAATCTAAATTGTCTGCAATCATATTGCTTCCTTTCCCTTGTTATCCTGAGTAGTTCCTCTCCACCCATGTGTTTAACCTCTCTGAAATATCTGAGGGTGGCAATCAGATTCCTCTGAGTCACTGCTTAGCTAAGCTGTATGCATTTTGAGCTTCCTTCATTTCCCATGTAAGTCTTTTCAGACATTTAACCATTTTTCTCCTCTTTCTTGTGAAATCCTCAACGTTTACTGAAATCATTAGAAAAATTGCCACTGGCTGAGCATGGGAATCACTGGAAAGTCTTACACAGATGGTCTCTTCAGTGGCCTGTGTGTAGCTATGGAGCTATGCTATGAAGAAAACATTTTAGCTACATAAGGAAGTGAAGTCTCAGCCGCATTAAAATCCAATGCCTACATTCTTACTAGCTGCAGCATGACCCAATTTAACCATCCAGGGCATCACAAACAGTGAACAATGTGTCTTTCAGACTTCAGTGGTTGAACGATAATTTTATTTAGATTACTGGTCTAAGGAACTGTGTGTGATTAGATACACAAAGAACTTTTTCTATTTTCAATTTATTTACATTTTGATTTGGAACAACACTTCAAAAATTATAAATATTCTATGGAATAGAAAGGTTTTAGCATTTTGCCTTAGGAGAACTAATGTCAACCAAGATTTTTGAAAACTTCTGTGAGCAGGGAACTGACTCTTGGCCAAAGAAGGAGCCCAGGAGGCCAGACAGCTTGTCAGTGCTTTTGACTGCTCCCTTCCCAATGAGGCTGGTAACCAAAAACCTGTCCATCCTTAGAGCTAAGGAGCCTGGAAGGTAAGACAGGTCACAGCAGCCTCCCTGCCTGCTTTCCATCAACAGTTTTGTCAGGTCCCCACAGTGTGTTGTTATTAAATCAAGTCAGTATTAACAGCCAGAAAATATCTGTCAGAATATATTTTTTACAGTTTGAACTTTAATTCTTCAGCTGTTCTTTACAGGCAATTTTTCACTTCTCTTTCCATTAAAATGTTTTCAGTTTGACATGCCAAAATATTCCTTTCTCAAAAAAAACCCACCAAAAAAACTAAACAAAAACCAACTAAAAAACCCAACCCAAAACTTGTAATATAACAAATATAAAATCACTTATTACCTTTTGCTCCTCCAAAAGTAATTTTAAAAGAAGAGAGAACACTACTTAAGTGCTTTAACAAATTAGAGAGCTTATAGGGCAGTGTAACCTAGTCAGAATAAAACAAAACAGCAAAATTAGCAAACAAAAAGAAACACACAAAACCACAACAGAAACAACCACCAACCAAAAAAACAAAAACAAAAACCCCCAAAAACCACAAAATCTCACAAACAACCCTAAAAAACCCCAAATCCACAAACCAGCAAAGAATAAAATACATAAGCCAACTGCTTTGTTATCTGTGGTTGTTATTGAAGATGAATAAGGTGAAATAACACTGCCAAGACTGTGTCAGGTAAAGTAACTGCAGGAAACTGCAGTAGTGCACATTCAGACCCTCTGGCTCCACTATCCTTGCAAGGTAGAAGCACCAGGTAAAGCACTTGGAGAAGATTTAAGTACAAATTAGCACATCTAATTGGCCTACATTCTACAGCAGTCCTAACTCTCATAAAAGAAGCAAATGTCTTTTATATTTCTGCCTTGCTTTTGTTAAGGGACATTGGTGAAGTTCTTTTTCCCAGGAGTTCTAGTTTTGTTTAGAATTTCTCATAGATCTGCGGTTAGAGTGCTGCCCGTGACTGTTGCAGAATTTCTTAGGGAAGATGGATATAATTTGTATTTGGACTGTGAGTGAATCACCCAGACTGGGCCTCAGTGTTGAGGCCTGTAGGAGTTTGTGGCGCAGGTAGAAATTCAGTGCCAGGTCTGTGGTGCAGATAGAACTACAGCTTAAGGTGTTAACAAGGGACAGAGGGTTTTCTAGTAGTTAGCAGGTGTAGTGGTTGGTGTGGACACAGTAGCTGCCTTAAGAGTTTGTTCAACAATAAGTGTTTGCATTCTTTTCTGTGCTGTGTGCCAATGAAAACCACCTGTGAATGTAAACTATGTAGAGATGTATATAACCTGCCATTTTAGCCAGAATAAACGGAGAACGTAGCATTAACCATATTGGTTGGATCTGCGTTTTTGCTCTTGCCCAAACTTCCCATTATTTGGGGTTCCCTCACTATTCATGACTGGTTGGGACTAAGGATAATTAGTGTTGTAGGAAGACAAGAGGAAGAGGACAGTGTCCCAGTGTAATGGGGCCAACACTTATAAACAGAGATGGGTGAAATCTCCTATTTGTTTTCTTGGTCATGAGTCAACAGAATTAATTTTTCTTTATACTGTTATATAGTGAATATTGATGAAACTTTGTGGCCATAGACTGAGGCAATATTGTCTGCATATTAATCAAAGGATGAGAAGGAAAGTGGTGGTTGATGAGGATGTGTGGGATCTGAATATCATGTAAATGGTATGGAATAAGGGGTGGAGAATGTGCTGGTTTTGTCTGGGATGGAGTTTTTTGTTTCCATAGTAGCTTATATGGAGTAACGTTTTGGATTTTTGCTGGGAACAGTGTTGATCATGCAGGGATGTTTTAGCTATGGCTGATCAGTGTTTACACATAGTCAAGGCCTTTTCTTCTTCTTACACTGCCCTGCCACTGAGGAGGCTGGGGATGCACATGGAGCTGGAGGGGACACAGCTGGAACAGCTGACACAACTGACCAAAGAGATATCCCAGATCATGTGATGTCATGCTCAGAAATAAAAGCTGGGGAAAGAAGAGAGAACATTCAGAGTTAGAAGCATTTTTGCCTTCCCAAGTCACAGTTGCAAGTAATTGAACCCTGCTTTCCTAGAGACAGTTGAACGCCTGTCTGCTGATGGAAAAGCAGTGAATTAATTCCTCATTTTGCATTGTGTGCACAAATTTTGCTTTACCCATTAAACTGTCTTTATTTCAACCCATTTGTTTTCTCACTATTACTCTTCCAATTTTCTCCTCCATACCACTGTGTCAAAGTGAGTGAGTGGCTGGTGGTACTTAGTTGCCAGCTGCAGTTAAACCATAACAGTTCCACCCACTTCCATCACTCCAGTTTAGAAACCACTTAATTAGCGAGAGTAGCAGGAAAGGCTTTGGCGTGTACTCAAAGGAGAGGACATGTGCTGTTGTCAAAAGGCAAAACTGGAGGATGTAGCTATGGAAGACGACTGCATCAGAAGACCTGGAGTCGTTTCAGTTAAAGTAATGGGAGGAGGGACAAATGGAAAGGGAAGATCAGAGGAAGCCCAAGGTTATGTGTGTCTGTGAGCCTTGTGGAGGCTGCAGTCTAAGAAGCCCTCCATTAGAGCCTTTTCCAGACGTGTTGTTACTGGATGATTTTGCATATTGTATGATGTGAAAATTGATATTGACTGACTTTTTGACATTGTCTAAAGCACCAGTAAATTATCTGGCCTTAATCTTCATAAAGCCCTTTGTCTAAGGAACAGCAGTTTAAGGCTGTAGAAGAGTTGGGTCTTGGTGTCATCTATGGGTGGGAACAGAAATGGAAGTGCTCTGTCCATCAGTTAGGCATGACACATTCAAAATTCAAACATGTCAACACAGAAATGTGTGTTTATATAATACTCACCTCCAAAGAAATATTTCCTGCATTGGCAGAACTTTCTGTGGGTGTGAGTTATCTCTCAGCAATGGTCTTCAGTGCTGCAGGCATCACCCTGCTTATGTGGAATAGTTACTGTGAATAAAGTCAGGAAACAGAAGTCCTGTCCTTGGTTGTTGCTGGCACAGTGAAAGTGGTAAGTCCTTCTAAAGTATGTGTATTGTAGAATCATTCATTCAAAGGCTGGAAACTGTGCCAAATCTAGGACTGTGATCACTTTGGGGTTATCCTGGTGGAAAGTGAGGTAACTGTTGGCCACAGGCTGTTCAGTTAAGTATGAGCTGGCTGGCCTTGAGTATAGAGTGGCAGTCAGGGAACCTGACATTTCCATTATTCCAGTTTCAAGTCCACAGACCATATATCTACCTCTGAGTTCCTAAAGTTCAGTTTGATTCCTATGTTTTTATGCAAAGTATGAAAGTCATCAGGAGAGAAAGAAAACAGGCTAAAACTGTGGAAGGTGCAAAAGTTCATGCAAAATTCCTGAAGTCTGGCTGGTTTTAGGAAGTGAAATAGAAGAAACATTGCTGTCTATTTTCTCTTCTCCCCACTGCATGTGAGTTTGCTTTTTTTCCCCTATTCTATAAATAGGTGATACAGCCTAAACATAGGCTCATTTAGATTTTTCATCTTTGCTTACCTGGGGCTGCAGTGATGGGGATCCAGCTGTGCATGGACCTCGGTATGATACTCTCATTCAAATGATTCCTAATTGTAATATCAGTGAATGTCCTCAGGGCACCAATGCCATTTCCTAAGAATGGGTACTTACTGCTCACAAACTCTGGACATCTTTAAACTATTGAATCCTGCTGCTATAAAATTCGTAACTGCTAGTGTATAAACACATCCTAAATCAATTGAGATTGGATTCAGATTAACAGATCCTTCCATTTATAAAAACATGTTAAGGAAACCCTAATTTCAGATGCATGTATATACTGCTCCTGAACTTTCCTGCTTTTTTCTTTTCTGAATAAACTTGAAGTACCTACTGAACATGGGGAAAATTGGAAATTAATTGTAATCTGTGTATATTTTTGAGATAACCAATATAAAACAGTATGAATTTGTGTCCATTAGCAAAACCATCTTCCTTTTCTTATACTTTCAGAACATTATAGTTACTGAAGTATGTCTATTCATTCTGAATAATCTAAGCAAGTCTTTTTTCTACATGTTCATAAAGATATTCAAGAAATACCAGCAGCTGTGTATGCAGATAGCTGAGTGAAACTGACATTTAAAGTACTGCAAATTACATAACAGCTACTAATATAAAAAAAAGATTATAACTATGATGAATGAAGAGCTGTGAATTAACATTTAGAAATTCAACAAAGCTGAGGTTTCTATGTGAATGAATATGAAAGGTGAGTGAGATATTTTTAAAAGCTTTTATTGTACGTCAGCAGAGTGTGTGTCAGAAAGAAATTATTTTGAGGATGCTTTAATATCACAGTTGCAGTAATTAGCCTTTATGTAGGTAGAAAGGTTTTTTGTTTTGTTTGTTTTTCTTTTTTTTCCTTAATTGGAAAGCTTTCAGAGCTTCCTTTTTGCTGCTTCTAGAAACATACCCTGAAGACAAGAGAAGGGAAGATCATGGATAACTTGAATAATTTTATGAACCACTCAGTTTCTTGAAATCCTTTAATGAATAATCAAGGCTGTAGTGTGCCATGTAATTTTAAGTTTTTCTGAGGTAACCATGGATGGTTGTAGTAGAGAATCATGTATTTTGAAAGGGCAGAGTCAAGAACAACTTCTGAAGGTAGAAGTTATGGAGGCTTACAGAAATACAAGATACTATAAAATAAAATTAATATAAAATAAAGTTTAGCATAGAAGACTAAAGGAGTGAAGTTTTATCTACTGTGCTGATTGTGATAGCTTCAAGCTTTGTCCCGGACAACCTGGTCATTGGCAGAAGTATTTTGATGAAGCAAAGGAAGTTTGCTGCCTGAGGAATCAGCTCATGTGGGGATAAGCCCAAAAGTTTGGAGTTTCTAGCTTCAATTCCAAAGCAATACTTACAGCAGCACATGGTGGTCTAGGGGCAACCATGAAGCAGACTGAGTTCCATGCTTTCAAGTATAAATCACTACAGCTGAGGTGAACCAGAGCGAGTGGGCAGATGTTTATGTAATGCTGTGTCAGGTGCAAATCATAACAAGAGGAGCACATAGTCTTTGCTTACTTTCTATAAATGGAGTAGGAAAAAACCCCTTTTGTTCTCTATAGGTGCACAGCAGCAATGGGGTGACCAAGGGCCATCTCTGCCAGCTGAAGACTTTGAAATTATTACTCTAGTTATCATTCACAGTTCCTCTTGACCTTTTTTGGCGGTAATGGATGTAGGTCAGGGTTATCTCCTCATTGGTACCTTCCTGTAAAAAACCCAATTCTATCCTTTTCTTTAACTTAGTTGGTAATGTAGTGTTTGTTAGTAGAGGAGATTCCTCATTATTGGGCTGACTTGTATCTGAGGGTTTTGTATTTCTCACATGGCAAAATAAGTTGGAAAAGAAGGGATGGACAAACTCTGATATACTGTGCAGTTTCACTGACTAAGCTAAGTTTAATATCTCTTACATGAGACACAAAAGAATCAGTCTTTGAAAAATCAGAGGCATTGCCATCCACATAGATTTTCTCTCTTCTCCACTCCACTGCAATGATTCCAAAGACTAAATAATGCTGAGGGAGGCCTCCAGGGCAGCAGACAGGAAAGCTTCAAATATTACTATGCAGTGGCAAAAAAAACCCCAAAAAACTGTAGTCCTAGAGAGATAATGAGTGAACCAGTGTGCATAGTCATTCCTTGGTACATAAGGTGGGGAGCTGCGGGAAATGGATAGGTTGGTATTATTGGTACTCCTGTGGTAAGGGAGAGAGAGGATGAACTAAGAGACTGAGGAGATACCAGTGGGAAAAGTTCTCTGGTCTTTGTGTGCTTCTGGGTGCATGTACAACCTACCTGAGCATAAAAGCGAGACCTGAAGCAGTCGTGTCCAGATGCCAGTCCATCAGGCTAGTAGGTGTCCAAGAAGGGACACTCCTCAAGGATGATGATGCAAGAAATTTAAGAGAGAAGTAATCCAGAACCTAAATTTTTGTCACCCTTCAAAGCTTAGTGATACTAAGTGTTATCAGTCAGCGATTCACTTAATCTCAGTGAAAAAAGTAACCTATTGTATGTTAATATTGATGATTAACATATTCTTCCATCAAGGCAGGGGGGATGTGCTAGATGTGTTTTTTTTTTCATACTGAGTACTCTGAATTCTGTGAAAAAGAGTCCATAGGAAATATCCTCTTTGTTCAACTATTATCTTTGGCTGAGAAATTACTAACTTGCACTAAATTGAAACCCAACAACAGCAAGATAGCTATTCTCTTTCAAACTAAAAGCAGGGTCCTGGCAGGTTCACTGCAGCTTCTTTCTCCTATTAAAGGCAAAAAATATAATAAATGGATGAAAGTGTGCCATCATCCTGTGCTGTCATTGCCTAATTTAACATATTTAATATAACATTTCTGAAGCAGGCTGAATGTCTCTTACTGGTAGTTAATTGTTCCTGCAATCTATTTCCATACCCTTCTTCAGATCCTTAGGGTTGTCTCTGATGAGATAATGTGTTTAGAAATGTGTCTTCCTTTCTCTGCGTTAAGCAAAGGGTCCTCTGCAAATTCATGTGGGTGAGTTCATCCTAGAACGCAATATTCTGTCCTGGTGCAGCAATGGCCTTTCACAGCGGGACAAGCAGCAGAGGGGAAATAACTGCTCTGGCCTGGTGAGGGGGTGTGTAGGTACAACACCAAGACTTGGGTGTGTGGAATGCCTCCTTCAGATTCTTCAGAAAGGGGCCTATATCACAAGAACGACCCAAATGCTTAAATGTTGCCTGTGATACATGAATTGTTCTGAGAAGACTCTGAATGTATTAGTTCTTGTGAAGAGATAACAGCAATGTTTAGAGGACATTTGTTTCCACTTTTCTTTTCTCCCTTTCTACCAAACAACAGTTTCTCAGCATTCAGTATTTAGAGCTGTAACTTAGTTAAAGAGAATTTCTTTTCTCATTGTCTCTTGAGCCATTTATATTCAGTTTATTGTTGGTTCTTAAATGTCAGGTGCACATAACATGCACACATTTTTTGGTTTTTGTTTTTTTTCTAAGAATTGACAGGCGTAATTACTCCCCCTTCATAAACCAAACCAAACCATACCTCTTTCCTTACCAATTTCCCCTGATACTCACCTGTCCATTGTAGCAGTGGCGGCAACCGCAAAAGAATGAATCTTATTTGAGTGAACTGAGAAAGAATTCAGTTCTGTTTACTTCAGGATTGTTCAATAATATTTCAGAATTTTCTCGTGATGAAAATTTCTGAAGAGCAATATCACAATGAATATTCTACCTGAGGGAAATAGTCTTTTGTGCTGTTTGCAATGTCTGTTAACGTAACAATGGCTGTGCCTAAAATGGGTGGTTGTTTAAGAAATAAGCTGGAAAGCAGATTTGTGTCAGTAAGAGCCGATCCTTTCTCTGTTCTTGAAAACCATACTGGTAACTGGTAAGAAGCTGTCTAAACTTTTGAGGAACCCTGCCAAAAAAAAAACATGATAAAGGATTTCTTTTCATCCATAGTTCTCATTGGATAAGCCATAACAGAGTAGATAAGGTATGATCAAGCGACTGTTAAACATGCAGAACAGAAGGAATTCCTGTCTTATACCATCAAAAAACTACCTTAACTTATCAGTGTGCTAAATTTAAATTATTGCAAGCATCCAGTATCTTGTGAAAAGAAACTTGCGTTTGCTTAGATGATAATGGGGAAGGAACTCATCAATAAACAGCCTGTGAGAGAAGCTACACTACAGGCTCAGTGAGGAACTGGAAATTATTCAAAAGCACTTACCCCAGTTATTCTGTAGGGATATAGAAAAAAATAGCTGCCAATCTAGATCAATAAGGAAAATATGGATCCATGGAGGGTGCTTAGAGACTGAGGTTGTACTCTTTTATGGATATAGGTTACTACTAAAGTTATGAGAAGAGAGATCATTTTGAAAGGCATTTCCTGTAGGGCATGGGAAAAAAAGTTGTGGCTTTCCTTGATTCCTATCATAAACTGAGTACCAAGAATAGAAATTTAACCTGACATGTTTTGAAAGTGATTGTATTTATAGGTCAGTGATTTAAAGACTTAAAAAGCTAAGTTTCAAATGCTCAAAGATATGGAGTTAGATGCCTAAGTACCCTTGAGGACGTTGATTCTATTGTTCAGTTAAGCTACAAATGCTCCTGTAAACTTAGCTAAAGTGCACTTACGACATACATGTTCTTTGTAGCATTTTTAACTGAAAGAACGTTTCTTCAAGAGAAAGTCCTTCAAAGTGCATATTTCGAGATTAATTTAATCTTTCAACTTCAATCTATAAAGTTGTGGGGATAAAAAAGTGGTCATATTAGTATTCCTTAACTAAGAATTGTAATTTCATTCTCATATTGTCATTCTGTGGCTGGTTTTTTTATCAACTTGCCAAAGAAAATAGCAGATCACTCTGGATGAAATTAAAGCTTGAAAGAGGTCAGCCTCCTTAGAGAGAATGTCATAAAGCTATGGAATTTAGAAATGTAAGGGTTATGAGGGATATGAACAATATTAATTGAGCAGATCATAACCAGTTTCTGGGCTGGATTCATTACAGCCATCAGAATTTCTTCTGTGAATTGAAGGTATGTCTCAATGACATATATACATTTAGGCAGTTTCCATGCACTTCCACTGAAGGTTGCCTGTGGTTGTTTGGATGGAAAAGCAGTATACATTGCTCACAGGAATGCTTGAGATGTTCTTATGTTTTCCTGGTTGAATCTACAAAGGATAGACTCTGCATTAACAGGCAGAACAATATTTTCCATGTTACTGTAAATCCAGTTCCCAATATTGAGTAGTTCTCATGCAGTGCACACACTGGAAGGCACAAAGAGATGGCAGGCATTTCCAGTTTTATGTTTCCTCTCTATGAACTGGGATCCCATTTTGTGATAAAGGAAGCGACTAAAAGCATCCAGAGTGGTTTAAGGAAGCCAGTCTGTTAATGATTGTTACTGCTCAGCATATTTTCTCTCAGCTGCTGGCTGAAGTGATGCTCATTAACCCCCAGCAAAGCCCAAGGAAGTCCTCAGGCTGCTGCTGCCTGTTCAGAGGCAGGCAGTCACCACAGCCACTGGGGCATCATGCTGCTTCTCCCCAGGGACACCTTCCACTACACCAGATTGTCCGAAGTCCCACCCAACCTGGCCTTGAACATTCCCAAGCATGGGTCATCCACAGCTTCTCTGGACAATCTCTTCCAGTGCCTCATCACCCTCACAGCGAAGAGTGTCTCCCTAATATCTATTCTGAAACTACCCTCCCTCAGTTTGAAGCCATTCCCCCTTGCCCTTATTAAAGGTCCCTCTCCAGCCTTCTTGTAGGTCCCCTTTAAGTACTGTAAGTCTGCTACAAGTTCTCCCTAGAGCTTATTCTTCTTCAGACTGAACAATCCCAAATCCTTATAGTTATTTGTTTTTAATAAAGCAACTGGGGTGATTCTGGAACCTGAAGAAATTCACTCCTTGATTAAATCAATAATTTAAGAATACCTGCAATATGACATAAAATGAATTATGCTGATTTACTCAAATGCTGGAATCTGGCAACATTCTAGTCTCCAATTATCATCCAAATATCCCAGTCTATTAATTCTAAATTTAAATTTCATATTTTTATGTATCATACACCATATTTCATTGCTTCCATGCTGTGGTTTTGCAAACTCTGTTTCTGTACTTTGACAATATTTTGAGGTAGCCATTTCAAAATCATGCCCATGTCAATTTTATGAAATCACTATTGCATGTTTCTTTAGTGAGTAGAAACACCTGTATAACTTTGTCCAGACTTCAGGAATGTGTATGAAGTGTAAACCAAAAACCTGTGCATGCTCTGGTTGTTGGTGTTACTTGTGCAGTTCCAGATGTTCAGAAAACTTTCTAGCTATGTAAAATCCTGCCCTCAGAAGTTTATTATCTTTAGAGGAACAGCATGTTAATGTTGCAATTTTATCTGTTTTATAAATAGTCTAAAATATTTGTAAACTATTGCGGTACTGCATAGTGAATTTTTCATGTTGCTCTGCAACATTGTCCCATTCATATACCACTCAATATTTTAAAAGCAATGGACAATTAACAGAAAACCTGGAAAGTGTTAGTTCATGAGAAGGATATTATATTCCATTTTCTTTTTTCAGTTAGGCAGAAAATTAATTGAGTTTGGTACAAGTGGGAGATTAATAAAGAAAAAAAGGGGAAAACATGCTTCAAAAAAGACTGAGAAAAATTTCAGGTAGGGATTTGTGTTTGATTGATAGAAGAGCTGCAAAATAGATCATAACATCAAGGACAGTTTTCAGCTTTTTATCATGTGATGAGCACGTGTGTTTCTTAGCCAAATAATCAAAAAATTGAAAATCCTCTCAGAATAGAAGAAATAGCTTACAAAGTTATTTCTGGGCCACTCCAGGCAAGGGAATAATATTGAGCTTAGAAATAGTTGCATGATAACAAGAGGCACTATGTCTACAGATTTATGTATGTTTGCCTTCTGTTTTCATATGACCAGACAGAAATGGGGACTGTATCAGCTGTATAGAACTAGATTTTAGTATTGATGTAATATTATTTTTGTGACCTCTTAAAGACTTAAAGAAGAAAAATTGCAAGGCATAAAATATTAGTTTAAATGATTTTATAGGAAAAGAGAAAAACATGTTAAAATTCAAAGAAAGCTGTAATCTTAGAATGGGAATCATGTTACTTAATTCAAGGGGAGTGCAAACAGAGCCACCCAATGCCATTGCACACCTTGGCATCCCCAGGATACTTACACAGCTTTGAAAATATTTTGCAGGACTTACAGTAGGGCTCTACAACCCTGAGGGTCTAGTTGGAAGTCAAATGGCATAGCTGGTAATGTCAAATGTGCTTGTAGAGAGCCCTGCTGAGATTGCTTTGATGCCTAGGAGTTAGGTGTCTCAGTCTGACATTGTCAGTCTTAGGGTCCCTTCAGGGTCACTATGGAGAAATTGAGATATCCTGATCTCAGATTTTCTAATCTTAAAGTAGGTCAGTTGTATTTCCATCTGAAGCTGTCTGTTTGATGATAAGGACAGTCCTAGAGTGCCAAACTCACACATTTAAGACATGTGGAGCTCCATTAATTTCCCTGCCCTGAAGCAGTGAGTGATGTGAAGTGTCCCTAAAGCCCAACTATGGCCCTAGAAGTGTCCCTCCTTTGGCCCTGCCAGCCATCCCCAGGAAGAGCCCTTGGCCCTAAGGCAACTTTAAACCTTTAATTTAAGTGAAATCTGCCCTGGCCTTAAGAGGTTCTTTTAACAAAGAGAATTATTTTATAGCCCTAATTCCTCCCAACACAGTTAATGCCCCTGCTCGAAAGAGACAGGATCTAGAATGGAAGATATTGCAATGACTTCTTGAAATGGTGTAAAGTGAGTGAGTACTTGTTGATGCTCCAAACAGCCCTGGACTTCAAAATGGGAGTGTCAGTAGCTGCCACACTGGGAGAAAAGAAATGTTGAGAAAGATGTTAGCAGGGAAGAGGCAAGGCTAGTGAAGAAAGTGTTGTGACACAGCTTGTCTTGGCTGAACCTGTATTGTCAGCAAGGCTGGGCTCTGGAGGCTGCACAGTTCAGCTGAGTTTTATGCAGTGTGAGCCATGTAAAGCTGTCACCTTGGTATGAGAATATTCACTCACTCTAAGGTAAATACTGAACTACAAACATTTCCTCTCATACAGTTAGATGTGTCTCCTCTTGAGTGCTTCCCGGGCCTTTTTAAAGTGAAGGCAGCATGAAGAAAATGGGTCAAAATTGTGAATGAACTGGGATGGCAGGCTGCATTTGGCATATTGGCCATTCTTTGGCTGTCTCTAGTCTAATGTACATCTACAAAGCTATCACAGCTGTTTCAGGTCCCTTGCTGAAAATGCTCCAATTCTCACCCTTTATTTAGGAGAAATTTATAGGGTTTATTGCAAATGAATTCTCATTCATTCCAGATCTGTTGCTTAGGAAGGGAACACATGGAATTACACAGGAGCACTTCCTACTTAATACCTCAATACAGGAAGAAAGTTAAGTAGGATAAAATTCCAAAGATAAACTTCAGATCCAGTAATTTCTAATGTTTTGGTTTATTTCTTTATGGTCTTTCGCTCTTCTGCAGCATCTTTGACCTAGCTCCAGCAGAATACACACACTCTCCTTTTGGGGACTAGTTGTGGTTTTACTACCTGTTTTGGCTTGATACCTTGACAGTCTCAACCATGGGATGCACCTATGAGCTTTCTCTAGGGAACTATGGCCAGAAACCAGTAATTCACTAGAGCTCTGCTATCAAAACAACACGTTACACATTCTTTGCCCTGATGGCACAAAATATTCGCACCAAAGGAAAAAAACCAATTATTCAAAAGGACTGTGAGTCTTGGCTCAGATTTTTAGTTTTAACTTGTCCTGGTGGGGACAAAGAGATTGTGCAAGTCATAGCTGGCTCAGTATAATACTGGACTGAGTTTCATCCAACAGTCCCCAGCCGACAAGAAGAACACTTGCAGGTAAATGTTTTTGCTCCCACACACATATCACACCCCTAAGGCACAACACACTGTCTCTCTGTGGGAATGATACATGGCATGTCTGGTTGGCTTGTAGAAGCTGGGAATGGATGAAACATAATTAGAGCAGATGGTGTCTCTGGAAACTGCCAGCATGTAAGAAATCTCTAACGACCACACTAAGATTTTTCAAAATCCTCTGGTTTAGTCTAAATTGGGTGGATTTTCATGGGATTAAAAAAGAGCACATTCCTGACATCATGAAGGTTCTTATCAAATCTCAAGTACTTCAATCTACAGACAAGCTTGATATTTTCAATAAACAGTCATGAATTTTAAAAACCTAACCTAGGCCTAACATATTTCCTCTAGTTACAGCAATGATTCCATCCTTTTAATGGAAACTTTTCCAACAAAATCAAGACTGAGACAGGACCTGGTACAAAACTTTAGAGTCTGAACAGTTAAAGTGTGACACGCTCACAGTATGAAGAAAATCAGGTGAAAAAATAAAATATTCAACTATGGGATTCACTATCAGAGGCATTTGTAAAAGTACTTCATAGCTGCTTTAAAAATGTACAGTGATGTATTTTTTAATTTGGAAAATGAATATATTTCAGCATCTGGGAAAACATTAAAGATGTTAGAAAACAACTATTGAATTTTTGTGTGGATTAGCAAAATACAGATGAGTTTATTACTGCTGAATTCCCTTCCCTTCTTCAGCAAATTATATCCATTAGCAGTAAGACCTGAAATGCCCAGTAGCCACTTCTCATTCAAACTTCCAATATTCTTGCACACAAAACTTTATGAGGTTAAAAAATAGAAAAAATATTCTTATTATTAAAAAAGTCACTTTCATCTCATCTGCAGAGATTTTGATTTTTCTCAGCATAGGCTGTTATAAGGTTAACCTTGGGTAAACTTTTGGGATTTAAAACAAATTATATTCAAAAGTTATCAGGAATAATTTCTGTAGATATCAAATCAAGAAAATAAATTAATTATTTGATTTCAGCAGGAAGCAATATGTCTACACCACCTGCAGAGCATGAAATGTCTTTGTCTCATCACTTCAAGGTTTTCCTTTCATTGGCTGCTGATTACATGACCTCTGGCAATAAAGTATTTAATAGTATTATTTCCATCTGTCCACCTGGATCAGATTTGTAGTGACATGTTGGAGTTTGGGGTGTTTTTGGCCACAATTTAAATAATGACCTAATTTTTCATACAGTGCACACTGAATTTTTAACTATTTGGAAATCTCAAATATAATTTAAATAATTGACCTTACTTTATTGCTTCTACTAAAAGTCAACATAAGGTCAACATAAACAATTTGATGACATTTTTACTTTCTTATCAAAAGGGCTGTAGAGTACAGAATAGGGATTATCTTATATCCTCTTTTCTGTAAATTTGTTTTGCAGAAAAGAACCAACCTCCTGAGTAATTCTGGAACAATACAAATTCAGAGCTGCAAAGAGACTCAAAAGATGATATATCCCACCTTTTTTTCCCCAAAGACAGTTCATTTATCTCTGAATTAGTGGCAGGCAGATGGTTGTGCAGCACTTTATTAAAAATACTCATGATGGAGATTTCACAGGCTCCACAAGCCATAATTCCAGCATTTCACCATTTCAAAAATTGGAAAGTTTTTCCCTGTGGTTTGTCTAAATCCATTGATTGATATCAATTGATAAACACAGTCAGCCTTTATTTTGTCAGGGTGGGTATTTTTTTGTAGTATTTTCATTAATAACTTAGATAGAACACAGTTCTGATTGTAGTAAAAAGGGTTTCAGGGGCCATTTTCCTTCAAGCCTTCTTCTAGGAAAATGATCTTTTCTTAGTAGACTTGAAATCTGTAACTTTTCATCTATGAAACTGCTTGCCTTGTGTTGCTATGATAAGTTGAAGGAAATAATGCCCATATTTATCAGATAGTTGCACATAGTAGGTCAAGAAACAATTCTGAGTTTTTGTGATCCAGGGCATGTATTAACTGTGTCCTGGTAATGTATCAGTCTTCTCTTTATTGTCCTGTAACTGTTTGTTGTCCTGCAAAAAGCACTCTTATCTCAGTCAAGGTAAGGTCTGAGAGACTTGTGTAGCTAATCTGATCATATCATGAAACATTTTTCTAAGTGCTGAGGTGAAAGATTTTACTTGCAGCACTATAATTATAACTGGGGCTTTTTTTCACTGCTTATTAATATAAAATATGTCTACTCAGTAAAAGCATTGTCTCTATAGACACACTTGCCATTTTCAGTATTTTTACCATTAAACACGTGCTGAATTTTCATGACAGTGGGGTTGCTCACATGCTTGGGAAACTTTCTGGACCAATCATTGTCATTGATAATTTGCATGTGTCTGTCATGGTTTGACCCCAGCCAGGAACTAAGAGGAGGGAGCAACTTGCTCACTTCCCCTTGGTGGAATGGGAGAGAGAATTAGAAGAGTAAAAGTGAGAAAGTCTGTGGATTGAGATATACTGAGATTTTAATAGGTAGAGCAAAAGTCACATGCACAAGCAAAGAAAAAAAAAAAGAATTCATTTGCCATTTCCCATGGGCAGCCATCTCCAGGAGAGCAGAGCTCCATCAGGCACAGCAGTGATTTTGGGGAGGCAAACACCATCACTCTGAATGTCCCCCTCTTCCTTCTTGCCCCAGCTTTTACTGCTGAGCATGGTGCCATATCCCTTTGGTCATCTGGGGTCAGCTGATTGTGTCCCCTCTCAAGTCCTTGTGTACCCCTATCCTCCTCACTGGTCGAGTGGTGTAAAAAGAAAAAGCTCTGATACTGTCTAAGAACCACCTAAAATGAATGAAAACATCTCTGGATTATCAACTCTATTTTCAGTACAAATCCAAAACATAGCCCTGTACTGTCTACTGTGAAGAAAAAATTAACTCTGTGTTGGTCAAAACCAGCACAGTGATTTACTGGCTTCTTAGCTTATAAGGTTTCTTGGCAAAGTTAATTGAAGGGAAGGAACTAAGTGTGTGGTCATAGAGCAAACCTAATATATTCCAGGTGCGATGTCCTTTAATTTGATTTCTGACAGGTGCCTGAAACATTCCAAGTAGGCCTACTTTTTTCCCTTAAACCTAAGAAGTTATGCTGAAAACCTATCATTCTATCTTGAAAGAATGTGTTTTATATTCAGATGGAGAGGGATAGGATACACAACATTATTTTCCACCTTCCTTCTTCAAATACTCTGTTGCTTTACACCTTGACCCTCTCTGAGAAATGGAGTTCTGATACAAAACCAGAGTATTAGCTTTTGAGGATAATCATGGTGTTTTTATCAATGCCTATTTCTACCAATGTACACTTTCCTGGATTGTGCAGTTCTTAAGGGAAGAATTTCAGGAACAGTATAAGGGTTTTTTTCCCTCAGACACTGGTGATATTATTAAAGAACAGAGGAGCTGCCATACAAGGGCACATAGTTGCTGTAACGGGCAATTATTCTGGTGTCAGTCATAGGTGCTTCAGAGGAAAACATACAAGTTTTGTCATAAACAGAGGTAAATCTTACTTTGTCCTGATCTAGAAGAATTAAAAGTTTGGTTTAAGAGGTGCATCATGAAGGCTAATATTTCTTCCAGAAGTGCATTGGTATGAGCTATTAAAACTCTGTCTGTTAGCAATACAAAGCTAAGGAAAGGATGCACCTCTAAAGAGCTCAAATCCTCAGCTAATAAAAGAGATGATAAACAAGACGCTGAAAATTTCCATTGTCTGAGCAGAAGTGAATCACTTTGAAAAAGTTGCAGTTATGTAGAGGAGTGGAGGACAGGAACAGGCCAATACATTGACTCATAAAATGCAAAATTAATCATTATATGGGAAAACAGTGGAAATATGAAAGGTGAGCTGTTGTTTGATGTGAAATTGCAGAAGTTAAAGCTTGCTTCCTTGTTCTTGAAACAATTAAAAGGTGCCCTTGAGTGTGTGGTCAGGAGAACTGAGAAGAGAATTATTATGGCTGACCAGTATGCCTCTTTTATATTTCCCCAGAATTTGTTATTATGTCCTTAAAACTGTGGTTGGCAGGAGGTAATTTGACAACAGGATTTAATGTTATACTAGAGGTTTGGAAACCAGAGCATGATTATATGTAACCAGCAGACAGTGGAGCTCCTGCAGATTGACAGCAATGAAGTTAAATATCGGAATCTAGTCTGATTCACCTAATCCTCTGTATGAGCAATGTTGCTTAAAAGATGTAACACAGTGATGGTTTGTAAGGAAGGCAATAGTTTGCTTTTTTTCTCCTTGATGCTTAAAAAAGAAAAAAAAAAATGATAACTTAAGACACAAAAAATGAATAAATGCAAACCACCAGTATAAGTACATTTAAAAATACATATTGTGTTCTTGCATCTGTGGGAGAAACCAGAAATAATTATTTCAAGTGAAGCGTGGGAGTATCATGAATTATCCAACATTTCACAACAGTTACTTATGCTTTCTCTTAATAACAGTTAACAAAGCTTGTGTCAATGAGGCTTTTCATGTGGAATCAGGGTTGAAAGTACCATATAAAGGATTCAAGAATGTGTTTTAAGAGATTGGATTTCAGGTAACTAATGTGATATTAAATATTTTTTCACCAGCTTTTACATTACAGGTTATGTATGTGAATGAAGTCAGTGGTACTTCACGTGCCAAACAGATCCATGACCACAAACCTTAGGGAAAGATCAAGTGAAAATAAGAGGACCCAGGAATATAAATATTTTTGTATTTTCTGAGCTTTCTTGCACATACCAGATCTCATAGTTGACCTTGCTTTGAGCAAGTGGCCACTGAAGGAATGGTTGGATTACAGATCTTATGAGATCCTTTCTAACTTGAACAACCTAAGAACTGATGTGCCCAAAATGTTCAAAAATTTTTCTTTTCATTTGTGCTACTTTACATCAGACAGTAATGTTGTCTTATGTTACTCTGAAATGTCATTTTTTCAATAAGATTCACATGGAAAATTGTTAACTCATACCCGCTGTTTATTTTTTAACCTGTTGCAAATATACGTAATCATGTACAAAATGTTGTGGATTATGACCAGGACCAGCTGGATGATACATTGCTTCCATATAACACTATTACATATTCAACTAATATGCTTAGAGTGCAATCTACTTATGTCATTACATCTTTTAATTAATATTTCTATTTATAGGGAGATCACAGATAATGTATGAATGTTTCAGTCTCCATGAATGGCTCTCTGGGATGATGTAACCCAATGATAAATGAAAACACAGATAGCCAGACACTGTGCTGACCTTTATTCAGCTTTTCCTACATGCTGGCTAGTTCTGTAAAATTTCTGTGGAATACTACTTCTATCAGGTATTACTTCTATGAAAGAGCTTGGTGAGTACCACTTGCCACTCAAACACAACACCTTGGAGAGTGTTCTGAATAATGCATTGTACTACATTTTAAACTCAAAATCCAAAACAACTCTCAGAAAAGGTGATTTCCATTTCTTAGCTTCTTAAAATTCCACAACTCTAAAAATTCCAAGAGAGCACTGATCTCTGAAATCTACAAGTATAATTTCACATTTTCTGCATTATTTAAACTTATTTATTTGTTATGCCCAAAAGAATGGTAGTTCTGACTTCCATACTCACAAGGTATATTGAAAGTGTAGCTAATTTTGCTTCTGTGATATCTGTACCTGCAGTCATTGACCCTAACTGAGTTGCAACTTGTTTCTCATAGTGAGGATTTTAGCTTTTTTAATTTGATGCCTTATTTCAAGTCTTTACAGTGACATATATATGAGCGCTGTTTTTGCCCCTGGGGAACTACCCTAATTGATGCTGACTGAAATTTTAATCTTTCAAAAGCTACAGGAGTTCAGAGTTATTTTAGCAGAGTAAACAACTGAGAAAAGAATTATTAAGAAATTAAAACAACCACAGTAACAGATAATTTTAGTTTCTTAATTGCATAAATTACTTCTTGTTCACTTATTTTTATACTGTCTTTACAACTCTTTATAATAATATCTGAAAAGAAACTCCAAAATTAAGAAATAAGAAACATAATAAAATTCATAAAATACTGTAGTTCACCCCCATGGCAAGTCTTTTTTTGTGTGAGAAATCCTTACGAAATTAAATAATTTCTATGTGAAAGATGTTCCAGCCTCATATTCACTAAAATGGTCTTTTGATTATTTAATTTCTTTTTATGCAGTGTAGAAAAAAATGCAGAAGTAGATATGTTTTCTTTTAAGAATTTCTCTTCACAGCAACTACTACTGCAACTCCACTGGACATATTCTGGGGAGTGGATATAAGTCTGTACAAAGGGACTGAAAAGGAAATTAATAAGCCTTATTGATTTCAGTAAGCTTTATTGATTGGTCCTATTGCTCTGAGAAATGAAACTGGGAACTTCAAAAGTTTCCAGTCCTTCTCAGCTACAGTAAATCAATCTCTGGCCTCCAGAGAAAAAGCCAGAGATTTTATTCTAATGATTCTTGTCTGTGAATAGAAGGCAGTTTTGAAGAAAAACACGAATAATACCTTGGGCTATGAGTAAAGCAGAAAAAAAATCTTTATAAAGGAGTTGGTTTCATTCCTTTTCAGTACTTTTAATTCTGTTTTCATACTATTCAATATTCAAGAACAAGTTCTCGACTTTTTTAGGCATTTCCTATCACAATTCAGGTCATGTTAGGGATGACAATTGGCACTAGTAAGACATACTTTCACTACTACAGTGAGTCAGACAACTCCCACTCTTCTGTGTGCAAGGGACACCTACCACTATCCATTTAGCTACATTTTTAACACAGTTTCAGCGCTTAAGGGGAAAAATTCTTGGAAGTAACCATTACCTTTTATCGCCTTTTAAAAAAAGCCGACAAACTATAAAGACCCCAACACACACATGCAGAGAAAACCGAGCGAGAAAGAAGGAAAGGTTTTTCTATGTCAGGTGTTCCTTCTTGTAGGAAGAAAAACCTGAAATAGAGTTGGGTCACAAAAAGAAACAAGAGAGCATTGGGTAACTCTTTCCCAGAGAGTCCCCACAGAAAGCACCAATAAATCCTGAATTCTGTTCTGCATTTTTTGACATGTCTTTGTTGGAAAGCCGGTGACTCTGCTTTATTCAGGCTGTGGAATATTTTCTGTCTGGGTGCTAAATGTGCTTACCAGAATGGTGAAACTGCATCTTGAAATTCCCTTGGGGACAGGAAAGAAATGAGTCTTACACTTTTTTGGGAAGTTTGCTACAACCAGCAGACATTATATAACAGAAAACCATATATACCTCACTTTTTTAAAAAAAATTATTTCTTATACACCTATGTTTTAATAATATATTGTCTACATCTATATTTAATACAATCAAAATCAACCGAGTTCAGTTTGGCTCTTTAAAAGAATGATCTAGCCCTCTCTTGAAGGGATTCACAGCTGTGATGATTAAAGGGACAGAAGTGCTTATTCCTTGAACTGCAGGACTTGAATGTTGCAACATCATCCTGGCACTGTGTGATCATTTTGAATTAGAGGTCTTCCGGTTCAGGGTACTGGATGTTTAGGGTCTTATGCTGAGCTAACTTTCTCCAAATATATCAGGTTCTGTGGGAAAATCTGTAAGGTAAGCTTCTTTTTTTGGATGTTTCCCACATATTAGATACTGCAGCACCTGACCTAGAAAGTTCTTTGTTCTTTAGTGGATCTAAGGGAACTTGGAACATTATCCACAGGGATGTGGAACAGGAGGGGAATGGGAACAAAATTAATTATGGCTGTGCTCAGTTCTTGTGCAGCGCTGCAACAAGTGCAGTGTTGAAATGGAATATACAGAACAGCCTCATCTGTCTCTATAAGTGGTATCTATTGAATTGTCTGAGACTGAACTTACATGAAATGAAATGCTGCTATCTTCTCCTACTTTGTATGCACTTTTATTCCTGTTCAAAAACTGAAGCAACCAGGAGGCTGCCCTGGGCTGAGAACCAACCAGCATCTGCAACAGTCTTGCTGAGAAAGGAAATAGTTCTGTAGCTATGACTCTAATTTTATCACATATCCAGCTGGGAGAGGATGAGGGACTCACCTGAATCCTTCTCAAAGAGGAGGATCTTTATAAAATCTTTATAAGAAGAGAGAAAATAAAATGCAAGAAGAGAAAGCCAACAATTATGCTTTTGCAAGGTTAGACATAACTTTCAGTTTCTGTACTGTTTCAGAACTGAGAATCCTTTACTTCATCTGACATCCCTCTGGAAGGAACTCTGCGTAGTTAGAAATGCCATTTTTCAGATGCTGAAGTGTTGTTATATTTGTTGAGGGTATAATTTCTTTTTTTTTTTTGTCTAGGACAGCTTTGCCTGCTTACCAAATGGCCGATGCTATGGTGAAGTGGGTGTGTGGCTTTGATTACTTCTCAGGAAGCCCCAAAACAAAGCAGATATTTTCAGCAGACTGCCATTTGTGTATCATTTTGCTTCATGGTGAGAAGAGACCTACTGCTGAACAAAACACTTCTGGCTGCCTAATGGAGTGACTGATTTGCTGTCTGTCATTACTCACATGGTAACGGGCTTTGGAATAGGGTAATGGGGTTGCTGTTCTCCTAGGCAAGATAAATGACTCTGAAGGATGAGCTAATAGCTGCACTGCAAAATTGATTTTTTTCTTGTTCCATAACTGTCCAAAAGTAGGCACTGTCACACCGCTGGGAAGGCTTCTAACCCCACCTATTGTCAGTCTTGCTGGATATGCTGTGTAAGGTTAAAATCAAGTCTTAGTCAAACTTTCCCTTGGGCTGAAGTTTCTTGCTGTGTGACTCCTCAAGTTGATTATATTTTCTTTTAAATTTCAGCCAAAATATTGAAATTTTTTTAGTGATTTATAATATAAAAAAGGTGGGGGGGAGTTACCACAAGTGAAAAAAAAAAAGGCATTCTATATTCTTTCTGCTGTAGAATCAGGGAATAGGATTTGGGAGAGCAGTACCTGCTTTGGCAATCTTTCAGCCAGTGCTACAGTTGAGATGAAGCTACAAAGAGAAGCACTGGAACCTGTGATGTAAAATAAAATGTTATTTCTCTTACTTGTTGTAATAGCAGGTTGGAGATACATTAAGCTGGTTACCTTGGGTCAACTGATAATTTTCTGTTTGATCTCCGTGCCTGTGTTGAGTCTGGTTGAGATGGAGTTGATTTTCCCCACAGCAGCCCTCACAGTGCTGTGCTTTTCACTGGTTGCTGGAAAGGTGTTGATAGCACACCAAAGTTTTGGCTACTGCTGAGCAGTGCTGGCACAGCATCAGCGCTGTCTCCCCAATATTCCACTCCCTATCAGTGGGCTGGAGGTGGGCAAGATCTTGAGAGGGGACACAGCTGGGATAGCTGACCCCAACTGGCCAAAGGGACAAAATGTTTGTCTGCCCAAGCAACCACTACCTGTGCTGAAGTCCTGCTTCTTGAGAAGTGGCTGGACATTCTTTGCAGATGAGAAGTATGGGATAAAAACTTTTTAGTTTTCCTCCGCTTGTGCATGCACAACTTTTCAGTTTTGCTCAACCTACTTCCAGCTGAAGAAGGGGAGTGATAGAGTGGTGTGGTGGGGTACCAAAACTGGGTAACAGCTCTTTTGTCTGTCATAGGGCATGGATAACCAGGCTCTCTCATCTCTTGAAAATCTCTATGTTTCTAGAAGAGGGAAGAGGAGGGGGATGATAGGAGAGCAGAGTGTGTTTATATTACATTCTCTTACATAAGCACAAGCACAGTGGGGCAAATTTTAATCCTGGTATTTCCGCAGCTTTTAATAACTGATTTGCAAGGTTAATAATGTGGTTTCCGTGTGGGGGTTTTTGTGTGATTTTTGTGCTGACAAACCCAGAACATCACAGGAGCTAAGTGTGTGCAAGGGCAGCAGCAAAGCCCCATAAACCTCATATTTTAACAAAGCCACAGCAGTGACTGATGAAAAGGTGAGGAAATGATAGTATAATACGAAGAAAAGTAGAGTGTTCAGCTTCAGGGCATGATAGGTTTTCTGTCAAGGATAAATAAAAGAAAATTGTTTACTTCCTATATTGTTTCTTTAGAAGTTAATTTTCTTTCAGTTGTGGATTAATTAAAAATTGCCATAAAAATGTTGACAAAAGAAGCTTCAACAGATAGCAATGTCTGCTTAGTACAGATGCAGTACTAATAAACTGGCTTCAGGCAGCCACAAAGTAAATTTTGAAGGTTTGAATAGGGAGGTAACCATTGTTCTGGGCTCCTATTCAATCAGTTCTGAAGGACCTCTTTACTGAAAGCAAGCCTGCTCTCCAAGGCATACTGTGGCTTGCTTACAGCTCCAACTACTCCATAATCTTCCATATCAAACCTCTCAACAGCAGTTTTGAACTGTCTACCTCCTTGGAGAAGATTTTGCTATCTCTGAGAGGCCACCTGTCCTTAATCAAATCAGCTGCACTCCCTACTCCAGACCTGGATAAAAGTGCAAACCTCCATCAACTGACAGAAAATTTTCCTTTATTCCTAAAGGCAAAACGACCCAGTGATTCAGAGAGGACACTTCTGATAGGCACAAGGCTAAAATGTTTCTGGTGTGGAGCATCAGACGATGTTGCCAGAAAGCCAAATGTTACCTTCCTTTTCAGCACAAAAAAACATTCATTCTATCACCTGAAGTTAAAAACAAAATGGCAATCTATGGTCTCTATTTCTTTACTTTCATATTTTTTGTTTTACACTCCTCTAAATGTATGATTTAAATCTCTAAAACTTGAACAGTTCTAAACTCTTTGCTCCCAACTTTGGATATAATGAACCTTTCTTACCTGTGATGTCCAAATGTGTGCTAGGCATTTAACCAAATATATGTTTCCTCTATTTGGGAAAAATTCAGCATGGAAGACTGAGCACACAGCTTATGCTGTGAAAATTTGTTCATACCTACAAGTTGAGGTGGGGGCCAAGCTAGAAATTCCCAATGCAAGCAATGGTGTAATGTGGCTTCCTGCTCTGGAGTAAGATTTATCAACTTGTCTGCACTCCACTACTTGTAGAATGGCTTTTATTCTTGCAGTGAAGACAATACAAGTGTTCTTGAAGTTGCAACATTATAATTAATGTTCTATCTTTGTTAATGCTGAAATGGGTTTAACAAAAGTTTTCTTAAAAGAATAACCAGGGAGAAAACCTTTTGAAGCAGTGTAATACTTGGTGTTGATCTTTCCTATTTTTAAATTACCTTTCTTTAGCAAGTTTTCATTTCATGTAATTCAAGTTAGTCAAAATCAGAACAAAACAAGTAATTTGTGATGAAATGCAATATTTTCATTCACCCAGTATATTGTTTCCTGATTGTTTTGTATAAAAGGCACATTTTGTTTGTGGTTTTATTTATTGCTTTCATTCTCTTTAAGAACACAAAGTATTTTCTTGGTCTAGGGCATGAAATGAAAAAACTTGCATTAGCAGAGCAGGAACTATGTTTTTCATTCTGCAGGTTGTGCTCAAACCATATTCTGTTCCAAAAGGACACAGAAGGAGAGGTGCCTGGGGGCCATCCCACTGCCCAGGAGGTTGTGGGGGCAAGGTTAGTTGCACTGGTTGGGACTAGGGCCGCAGTTGTGGCACAGTCAGAGGAGGTGGCTGTCAGAGCTGTAACCTGTGGGATGTGCCACTGAGCCTGGTGTGCCCCAGTGGCACCTGCAGTGAGCTCTGTGCACAGGTGAGATGCAGGTCGTCCTGCAGCAGCACACCTCTGTGCACATGGGTCAAGGCTCATGCGTGGGCTACAACAATCACAAATTGGTGTCCTGTGTGATCTTGCCACTTATTGACCTGCTCCTTCTCCCCATCTTACTACAACTAATCCCCATGACCTGAACATCTGTCCTTCCTTGTGGTCTGACACACGGGTCTCAGCTGGCTGGTGGGTCCCTGTGGGCCTCTGATGAGGTGTGTGTGAGGCACAATAAAGTCCCAGAGCAGTCAAGAAGCTGGAAAAAAAACCCAAGGCATCAAGGAGCAAGAGTGAAATCTGCCACTTCTGAATGTCATCACCCATGTCTTGACCTCATCCTGCTTCTCCACAAACACCACGATGCAACTGCCTGGCAGAGGGGTATAAAGCATCATGATGTCAGCACAGTGGCCTCCTCAGCTGTGGTTTTGTGGAGCACAGTGCATCACAAGGCTCTCCTGGGGACTGAAACGGGCTTGCAGAACTGCCCCTCTAATCCCAGTGACTGTGTCAGACTCCCTGAGCTTGCAATTCCACATTGTTGCTTCATTATTTATACTTTTCAGTGCTACAGCCCTGTTCCCTAATTCTGTTTTCCTCCTCATTCTGCCACTACAGAATTCCATAGGATTTTTCATGCTACACAAACTCATTTTCTTCTACTTGAAACTACCCTGTAACTCCTCTTTTGTGCCTGATTAGTCTCTAAACTGGCAGAGTCTCTCACCCTGCAGGTGTAAGAGTGTTTGAACGGTCAGTGAACCAATATAAAGTACTGCTTATACAAAACCGTGGTTGTAACTCAGCACCTCATGAATCACCCTCTGAACTCCTGTGTTGGCCATACAAAAGGAGGGATGTCATTACCACCCTCTTCCCCTCCTTGCTGTGGAGGGCACTGGGGCACATGGACCAGTTGATGTACTCCATGTCACCTGAAAAGCCACGTCCCTTTGTGAATGGGAGTAAGGCTTCCAGCACAGACCAGTGCTACCCCTGTCACACACCACAGCGTGGAGTAATGATTGGGCTTGAGAACCTGAGATGAAGCAGAGGCTGCTTGAAAGTGAAAAGTGGATCTGGGTTTTGGTTGGGGCTTTGGTGCTACTGATTCAATGTGATGAAAAGTTGTGCTTTTACTGTGCATACAAAAACATTTTGAAGTATCTTTATTTTAGAAGAGACATGGAGTTGTTTAGCCTGGAAATGGAAGGGCTTTGGGGGCACCTTATTGTTGCTTTTCAATATTTTAAGAGGACTTAAAGAAAGATGAAGAGAGTTTTTACCATGTCTTGTAGTGACAGGACAGGGGACAACAGATTTAAACTGGAAGATGGTAGATTTAGAAAGGAAAGAAAGAAGAAATTCTTCACTATAAGAATGATGGGGCATTGGCACAGTGTATGTCCCAACCCTAGAAGTGTCCAAGGTTGGATGAGGCTTTGAGCAACCTGGTGTAGTGAAAGCTGCCCTTGCCAATGATAAGGAATTTGGAACTAGATCTTTAAGACATCTTTCAACTCCAACCATTCTATGATTCTATGATATTGAGAAACAACTCAGTTAATCTCTGTAGCACATTCGGGAAATGTCTTATTATTGTTTTGAATTCTTTGTGGCATTTCAGCAATCCAGGGAGAGAAGTTTTACCCAGGCTTTCTGACTTACAGATCTACTCTAATTGGATTTTGTCTTTTTCCCTTTTAGGGCCCAATGTCTTCAGCTGGCACAACTGAAGACGTATTTTCTGTGAGGTTTAATCCAATCAGAGCTTTGCATATAAAGGGCAGAGTATGAGGAACAGAATATTTCAAGATGCATGTGGATGTATTGGAAGACAAAAATTACTAAAAGATAAAACCTATTTAAAAAAAACAGGAAGGTCATAGTTACCTCTCACATACACAACCATGGGTTTAGGATTGTGTTTCTAGGATTTATGGTTTGGTTTATGAGACTAATACAAACTGTTTTGGAATTAAGGGAGCAATGAGTCTTGGTTTGCTGTTGGAATTCCACTGGGGAATCTAACTTCTGCTATTGATTGCTCCAGATACTCAGCCTTTGTTTTCAAGCTAGATATTATACAGCAGCATTTGCAGGCTGCCTGTCAGATAAAAATCCCCTAAGATCATTGAAACTTCTCATCAAAACACAGCCACAGTTAGGCTTGGGAGATGTGCTGTCTACAGGGAGTTTCCTGCCTCTGAACACAAATCCGTTCAACTGCTAGAGTGACTCTGTGAAATCAATTGTATAATTATTTACATAAAACATCTTTCAAATGAACTATTCCAGGAAACTCTGCAGCATTAAATAGTACAACTATACCTGAGGAAGCTCTGCTGTCAGACAGTCTTGTGAACCAGGTATTGATTTCACTGGTGAACAGTTTGCAGTCAAAGAAATATGAATATGTAAAAAGTTTTAAAATTCAGGGTAGAGTTTTGGTGTCTGTCTGTCTTTCCAGCTACAAGATGGAAAGTTGCAACACTGAAGCCTAGTGTTAGAAAGACATGGCTTGTGGTCAACAAGTTTCAGCAACCTGCATTTCAGATCACCACTAATTTCTACCAGTCTTGTTCTCTCAAGTCAGTGTAGTTCACTCTTCCACCTGTCAGCACAATCAGAGAATCATAAAATGGTTTGAGTTGGAAGAGACTTAAAGATCATCCAGTTCCAACCTCCCTGCCATGGGCAGGGACACCTTCCACTAGACCAGGTTGCTCAAAGTCCCATGCAACCTGGTCTGGAATACTTGAGGGATGGGACACCTGCAGCTTCTCTGGACAGCCTGTTCCAGTGCCTCACCACCCTCACAGTGAAGCATTTCTTCCTAATGTTTACACCAAAACTACTGCATTTCAGTTTAAAGCCATTTCACAATGCACAATATCATGATATACACCACTGCTTAAAATTTATTCTTGCATTTCATTACATCTTTGCCTTTACTTCTCTCACTTCCCTATTGATTATTATTAATCTCTTTCTATTTATGCAAAGGCCGGCTGTGTTCACAGCTCCAGCCCTCTCTCCTACTTTTCTATTCAAGACTGTTTATGACATAACTTTTTTTAGTGTTCTCATAGTCTTGGTGTTGAGATGTTCCCTGTAATGTTTTTGGTTTTTCATTTTTAGGGGGTTTTTTGTTTGTTTGTTTGTTTGGGTTTTCTTTAAGTTTAATAACTGGAATTATTTATTATTATTTATTTTCTTCAAAAATGCTTTTCCGTGAAGCATTCTTAATATCCAGCATCCTGAAAAACGTGTTCCAGATGAGGATGGTAGGTTGCAAACTTGCATTCAAACCAAGAATTCGGCCAGTCTAACTTCAGGTATCAAACCTGGGCAGTAGTATTTAGATCCTCACCCCTTTTGTAAGGCAAAAAAACTTCCATGGGGTCTTCTGAGCCTTCAGTGGTTCATGAGGAAATTTTATGAGTTTGAACACTAAAGTTACATTTGAGTAATACCCTACAGCCCCTGTGTACTTCCTGAGAGAATGTTCCACATGTTTACAGTCTATAGGGGAATTATTTGGTGACTGAGAAAGAACAGAGCAAAGACTCCACTTCTGCTCATGACTCTGCCCTACCCTGTTCATTTGGCCTCCTATTCCTTGAACGTCGTGTGAGTATGATAGTGATTTAGAAATGCGCTGTAAAATTAAATTCAGTAACCTATGTGAATGATAATGTTTTGGAGTGGAAGAAGTCGTAGATCAGATATGCTGATAGCTATGGATTGGTTTAGAGACTGAAATCAAAGACTACCCTGCCTGGTGAAATAACAGCTCCTTTCAATCAAAACTGTTGAAGAAGCGAGATATAGTAATGTGAAGAATTTTTGCAGTGACCACTTAAGATCCCAAATAGGTTTCACTAAAATCTATTCTCTGGCATGTTTGTTATGACTGTATATTACAAAAAAATCACAATTAAGATGTGACTGTCTTTTCAGTGTGACAGAATTGTAAAGACCAGTAGAAGAGACCCTGTCATCTAACAGCAAATATATTCCTTAAGCACAGCATTTACAGAATGGAAGCAATGTCAAATGAAAATGAAACTTACCAAACTTCATACAGTTTTTCACAAGATAATTAATTAAATGATCAGTAGATTATAAATATGTAGATTAGACTGAGAAAAAATGAAAACAATCCAAAAGAGCAAAAGCAAACTAAAGACTAAGGAAAAGTAAGAGATTTTGAGTTTCAGCTTATCTTTAAAAAATAAATATTTCTTATCATTTAATTTTCTTTCTCTTCCTGGAAAGAAATTCAATTTTTTCTCTAATTAAAGATACATCTGTTGAGAGTAGAACTTCATTGGTGAATGTGTGCTAAAAGGTACTTTGGGTAAGGATGTCTTTGGAAGGGTGTAATGGGGACACCTAACTGGAGGTTATTAGCCTCACCCCTCCTGAAGCCATATAGTCTGAGCTTTTTCCCCAGCCTTAGTGTCACATTTGTGATGGAAACATAAAACTCTGTTGGAGAGTATGTTATTCATCTTTGGGATTGCATAGCATTTCTGGAAATGTCAATGCATTTTCAAAGATTTTTAAGAGCTCTGGCAGTTCTTCAAGAAAATACTATAAAGGCAGACACAATCCTGTCCCAGCAGAGGAGGATAAAAAATGTACTAGGAGATCAGGCTAGTTAAACTGAACACTTCATTGACATATAAATCAAGAAGAGAGAATAGAGAGTGGAAACTAGATCAGAGCACTAAGAATGGATATAAAAAGACAAGCTGAGCAAGTAAAAACAACATCAGGTGGACACAGTATGAACAGTACCATGAAGAAGCATCAGGGATGACTTGGAATTCTCAGAACTTTCAATCACTATATTAAAAGGAAGAGGAAGACAGATCAAAGTCCATACTTTTCTGCTAGCTAATGGACAGGAAAACTGAATAACAAAGAATGTCAAGAAGGTAAATTGTATCTCTTGTTTTGAGACTGTCTTCACCAAAAAGGTCAGCTGTGACCTAATACAGCTATGGACAAAAAAAAGAGGTAAGACCTCTGAGTGCAACATGGAAATTACAAATTAGAGAGTCAGCTAGCTAAATTAGATGTTTTTAACTCACCTGTTCTGACAAACTCTCTCTTAAGATAATGCATGAAGACCTAAAGGAAGGAAGCCTCTTGGAACTGGTAACAACTTTGTGCCCTTGGGAAGAATGGATTATGTCTCTAGTAAACAGAACAAAAAAAGATACAAGACATAGCACAGTAATTATTCTATTGTCAGTTTCACTTCAATCGCTGTGAAAAAAGAAAAAAAAAAAAACCAAACAGAAAATGAAATTATTAGAAGCTGTGGAAAAGTAACTAGAGATGAGCAGCAGCGGCAGACTTGGATTTCCTGAGAGCAAATCATGTCAGACCAGTATAATTTTCTTCTGTAGTAGCAGCTGGCTTTTTGGATAGAACAACAAAAATAAAAGCAAATATTTAGGCTTCTGTATGATGATAGCCTAAAAAAGTTACTGGTATCTGTTTCCTATTTCAGAAACTGACAGGCCTAACAGATTGCTGGTTTGTTTATACCTAATTTATGCAGTTCTTTGAAAAACAGCTGTTTATCCATTTGATTTTCTTGGACTTTTAATGTTGCCCACAGAGCAAAAATGCACTATCAATTTGTACTAATAAAAGTAGTGATCTGAAAACTTTGAAAATATTTAAACCCACATTTCGAAACCATTATAGGCAGGGGGACTGAGGCTAGCTTTAGAGAATGTGCAACAGGTGAAGAAGCTCAGAATTGGGTTTGAGAAATACTGAACAAGCCACGAATATCACATTATGTAAAAAATGTATGAGGGTTAGTTTCTATGAAGCAAAGGAGGAAGTTAATTGCCTTAAAACAGAAACTAAAAATTTCCTTCTGAAGAAACAAAAACTCCTCTGTATCCCACTTGTCTGGATTCAAGATGCACATTTTTGCCCTTTACAGCCATTTCCTTTTTTAAGCCTTATTGCTTGGTGTTTCCATGGCTACCAACCATGAACTGAAATCAGTGTCTAGTATAGCTTATTTCCAGCCAGAACTGTGCTCTGCCCAGTCAGTTTTGGGCAATTAAAGGAGACAGGCTATGAGGTGGACCTGACAAAAGCCTCCAAACCTATGGGTGGTAAAATGTGCTGGGGTTTATGAGCTGCTTGTTTTGACTTACAAGGTACATTAGCATCATTACAGATATAGACTAATGTGTAGTAAGTTTGATTATGAATGATGTCAATTCTCGGTGTTAAATTTGCCACTTGTGAAGACAAGGGGCAGAGAGAAAATCCCCATCCTTGAAATACTCACCCCTCTGGTCCTGAAAAAATTAACTTGTCTTTCCTATATTCTTAACTTGTGTTTCCTATTTTGTTTGAGTGGAAGTCCTTTGTCTGTTTTGGTATATGAATAAAGTATTTTCTGCCCCCTCAAATATTAAGTCTAGCCTCCACATACCAGTTACAACCTGCCAAGTGAATGGTACCGGGCCAATAGGAAATCTAGGAAAATAGGCAACAAACACACTGGCAGACAAGTGATTTTTGTGTTTCAAGAAGGCAAAATTTATTTTTAATTCTGATTATTTCCCATTGCACAGGTCCAAATTATATCATTATTCCTAATGTATTTGCAGTGATATAGGTAGACTAGGTTCAGATGGGGAAGACATTACTACATTGTGCTGCCTGGTGGCTTAAAAGGTTACCTAATTCCTACATTCCTCTTTGCCCGTTTTGGTAATAACAGTCCCAGACAAAAGGCTTCATAGCAGATCACCCTGTGCTCTGCTCTGAGAATAAGCATTGTCAGGTTAAAATAAGTCTGCTCTGGGACACCAGTGAGTCAGCAATGTTCCTTCTGGGTAGGAAATGTGTTAAGGCCTCACCATAACCTGTTAATACAGTGGGAAATGCTGACCTCCAAGTGTGATAAAATGCATAGGAGAATTTCCTATTAAAACAAAGCAGGATGCTGCCTGCCTGGCCGCCTACTCATGTGGGTGACATTCACACTCTCCTGCTCAGCTGATTGTGTTCTGAAGACATCTCCTTGTGTCTGTAGTGACTATAGCATCACTTACTCTTTCCTGCAATCACTTTCCTACCACAAAGTTGTTTTGATTCAATAGAGGAGAAACAGTTTTCATTTGAAACCTGCTTCTCTTCAGAGAGTTGTTGTGTAACTTGAGGAGATAAAGATTGTAAAAAATATTCAGATTCTAAACTGAGAATTAGTTTATAGTTCACATTTTCTCATAATTTTATTGCTTTTTTCCAGTGTTCACATTTGTGTCTGGTAGGTCTTTTGCAGTTGGTTGAAGAGACTTTGCTCTCCAGTATAGATGGCAAAACAAAAGCTAATTCACACAATTAGCTGGACCAAGACTGTTCCTACTTAAGTACCTGTGAGTAATCTGACTGTGGGGAACTGATTAAAAAGGCAGTCAGAGTCCCACTGTGTGAATGAGATGAACTCCAGTTTTCCAAGCCCCAGTGAGCCAAATCTCAATACCACTTACCCTCTGTATGTTTGTGTGTCCACACTACTGCACTACTTTGGTTCCCAGAATAAGTACAGGAGCCTCATGATTTCAGTACTCTAAAAGCAGACAGAGTTCAGACTACTTCTATGCCTCACCCTTTTAGGGACATTCATGCAGAAAACATCATCTCTGCAATACTGAACGTCTTATATCACCTTAAGGATGGGGATGTATACTGGTACAAGTGGCTTATATATACTCATGTAAGCATCTAAAAGCTGGATATCTAACTCTGAGCTGGTTACTCTATGCTGTCTTTACAGTTTCTGGAAGGAAGAAGTTACCTAGGAGCCACCACCCTCGAAGGAATGTGTCAGAGGTCTGTTAAGTAGTGGAATTGTCACTCAGCTCCCTACAAAGAGATCTCTTGTCATCCTCCATCTCTCCCAGACCTCTGCTGTCACTTGTTTTGCTGCACTGACACTGACCCTGAGCAGATGAATCCTGTCTGAGTTGCTTGAATTTGTTCACCCAGGAGCAGGTGTTTTCTTCTGGTTTAGTTCTCTGCCAGACTAAGTCCAAGTGGCTCATAGAAACGACTCACAAGTACTGAGCTCAGAACAATGCAAGTAGTGGGAGCACAAGGGATGATTTGTGAGCTGATGGGGCCCTCAGGGTAGCTCAGTTACTTTGATTCCCTGCATTTTGAACAGGCAGGTGCTGGGGGCGTATTAAGGAGCACATCAAACCTTGTTCTGTTGCATTCACAAGTTGGCCCAAAGTCTGTACCTGAGTAAAAGCTTGTGCCGAAGTCTGTGAAGGTGCTAGGAAGGTTTTCTCTTTTATCTCAAGATCTGCACTCAGAATACAATGAAATTCCCTGAGTATTTTTACTTACCACTGACTGCAGTTCTCCTGGGAAAGAGGCCACCTAAAGAGGACTTATTTAACTTCTTCAAGCAGTCCTCAGAGAACTGCTGGAAATCCAAGTTAATTCATTTAGCTTGTCCTTCCTCTGCTCTGAAACTCCAGTGCTACTCACAGTTATATGGAAATCCTCGTGTCTCTATGAACCTTCCTCCTGTTCCTCTGTGCTGTGATCACACCAGATATTTCCAAACTGGTTATAAAAATATGTATTTACATATGCAGGCATCTTGTTCTACAGTTTTCTTAAAAGTTTTCAAAGCCTCTTTCCAAGTGTCTTACATCACTGGCTCTCTGCATGCCTGTGTCTGTTCCTGGGGGCTTTTAAAAGCCTCTTTTTGCTGGGACGTGGTGCTGACATAAGATTAACTGGCTCTCTACAGATTGAGTGAAGGGAAAATGGACCACACTCTGAACTGACCAGTGCTGTTCTCAATTCACTGGTCAGAGGTCTGCAGAGGGCCTTCTGGTACATTTGGAAGCTTGTTGCTGTTACACCTGACTGCCTGCTGACCTACCCATCACCTGCTGTGCAAGTAGCCAGAACTGAAACTCACTCAATGCTTTGCTTGAAATCACCCTGGACCAAATGCCATCTGGACCTATCCTCATGTAAATCTAAAGCAACCTTAAAAAACAAGGAGCACATTTTTATTCCAGCTGACAGACAGCAATATTTTCATCCTCCATTGAAAAGAATATGTATTCAAAGAATATTTTATAATAACTATGAAGGAAACAGCTAATTCTGTACACTAGAGAACTAAGTTATAATGAAAGGTGTTCCTGCTTTTCTAATTACCTCATAGCAATGTAGTCAACTTCAGTTCAAGTCCAGGGCTAACATTTCTGCCAAAATATAGAATAAAAGGTAATTTCTCTTATTTATTTTTCCCCAGCCACTTTGACATTGAAAATTTTAAGCTAATTACTTGATGACAGGGATCAAAGGCAAATCAGTTAAGTCACTGCCCAAAGACAGCTTTTGATAATACTCTTTTCAGTGTTGTTCTCTGATTAAAAATACTAATAAATTTGGTTATCCAAAGAGAAAGAAGAGGGAATCAGTGAGGAGATGAAAGATATTTTAATGCAGATTGGTTTTCATTTATGTAAATTGAAGGTAATTATGGAAAATAACTAACTTTATTTTTTAGAAGAAATCCCAGACGGCCTGCAAATAATGTAAATTTCAGTTTTCCTTCTCTGGATTAAAAGCCACATTTTACACCCAGGGTGATATGACACTCCCTCTTCATGTGTAAGTTTAAAAGTAGAGTCATGGCATCATAGAACCCCATAATTACATTCTATTCTAAAGTTTCAATGAGATTTCTGAGGGTCATTTGTTTAACCCCATGTTTGAAGCAGCAGCAAGGGCCTGGTCCAGCAGAACTCTCAATACTTCCGAATGTGGAGATTCTACAGCCCCTTTGGAAATCTGTTCCAGCATTGAATTGTCCACAGGGAGAATTTTTTTTTTTTCACCTAACTGTAAATATTCTTGTTGGAACCTGCGCCTGTTTCTCCTTGTGCTTTTGCTCCTTGGTACAAGAAGAGTCAGGTCAATTTTCTTTATAGCAAAGTTGGAAGTTACTTTCATAGGAAAACTAACCCATGTCCTTGTTCTCAGGAGAACTAAAAATCCTGTTATTCTCCCTGACAAAGATTTCCTGAGATTATCTTTAAAACCTTCAGTAATGAAGATGCCACAATTTAGGTAGCTTTTAGATGTTTATTGATCTTTGTGTTTGGAGCACACTCCATAATATCTAAACTGTATCTTGTCCTTCAGAAAAATATTTTTTATTTTCTTTCCCTGTCTGGAAATGAAAAATCAAATATCATTTCCCTTTCACTATATTTTCAATACTTTTCACTGTATTTTCAATAGTGAATTTTTATCATGTCCTCCTATGCTTTGTTTTTATTCCAAAAGAACCCTGAATTACCTCTGCATTGATGGATAAATCACATTTTCTAAATCTATCAGTATTCCTGTTATTCTTCTTAGTGTGGCTGCACCTCTGGTAAAGTTTAGTGCCCCAAGCTACATAGAGATGAAAAGATTAATTGTTTCATAAGTTCTGCAGAAGACAGTCCTGTTTATTTGGTATGGTGATTTGTTTATAACAGTGCATTGTAGTCCTGTCATACAGTTTGTGGTCCACAACTGACTTTAATACTCCAAGGTATTCTATCTTTTTTTGGTCTTTATTTTTTTCATATATATACTTGTGTAGTTGCTTTTTTCTTTCACTGGGTTGGTCCTTACTGTTCATTGATTTTTAGGTTAGGTTTTTTTGTTGTTACTTTTTTCAAACCCTTTTTTTTCCCTGTCTCAAGTAATTATCTTGAATTCTAATCCTGTCCTCAGTGGTGTTTACAGTCTGCTTTGTGCCTTGATGTCTAAACACTTTGTAAGAGATTCTGTTCCATCAATCTTCCCATTAATCAAAATATTCATTGGCACTCAGGTGGGTGCCATGATAGATCTCACTTGACATGCTGTGCCAATTTGGCATGATATACTAATAATTACTTTTGGAATATTTTACTGCAAAGCCACCTTTTGACCATTTTATCTAAACCATATTTCTCCCATTTTCTTGAAATGATGTTAGAGAATGTGGGCACCTAAAGCAATATTTGGGGGAAACTGAGACAATGAGCTCCAAAACATCAGCCTAAACAATTCTCTTTACTAGCATTCTGAGAGTAGTATGTTCCTGAGCACTTAGATCTTCCTGTTTTCAAACACACACTGTGCAGCTGAGAGCTAGCTCATGCCTAAATCCATTCAGGATCTTGAAACTGTACGTAGGGATTCTCAGTTTCTGAGGGGTCAATTGAAACAGGAGCACCTTTACATTGACAATCCTATCCCAAGAGTTTATCTGTTTATCAGCAGACCTATATCCTTCCCCTGCACAGCAACAGCTTTGTGACAAACCCTCTTTCTTAAGCATCCCTGTGTCTTCGCTGTGGATTTTGCCAATAAACCAGTGTCAGCTCCGTGGGTGATTTTCTAACACCTCTAGACAATACCTGGTATGCCAGCAAAATCCTGTGGCGGAGACCTGGCTTCAATTTCTTCGGTTTCAAACAATGTGTTTGCTTTTAAAAGCCTCCTCCCTTCCCCTCGGCTCTAAATTTACACTTGTCATTTGAGTGGTGACTCATACCCTTCTGACTCAGCCGCATCTAATCAGTGGTCTATTGAAAAAAAATATTTTTCTCTGACTTTGATGAGCCATGTGTCAGTTTGCACACTAACCACCAATTCATACGCTAACAGCCAACATGAAGAATGATCTAGACAGTCAGCCCTTCATCTAGATTCCAAATAAATAGTGCCCAAACTACACATTTGCTCTGAAATTGTCCAGTTCAACTAGTTTTGCAGCCCTAAAAAGAGTTCCATTACGTTCCAATGGCAGGAAGGAAAAGTAATGTTGGCTTTTTTTTTTGCTGAGGGCTTCCTCCATTCCAGGCCAACAGATTCAAAGAAGAAAGAATGTAGTGCACATTTGGGAGCAGAATCCTGCCCAGACACTGACAACCTCTTATCTACTTGTGTGCAGATGGACTCTAGATGTATCTACACTAGCATTTTAGTTCAGATCAGGACTAGGTACTTTACAAAAACCCTGTCTTATACTTCCAATCTTCTGTTTCACATCACAGAGCATTTGTGGAAGACAGAAAACTGGATTCCATCTGTCTAAAAGCAGGATGGAAGATAAACTCTAGGTGTGCACCTATTTCCCTACAGCTGCTAATGCGTGTATACCCCAGGGAAACACGTTGGAGACCCTCCTGAAACACATAACATGTTCATACAAAGTGTTTCCCTTGACAGATCCATGTTGGGCTGAACTACTTGCCAGGGGACTCATAGTCTTTGTCAATTGCAGCACAATTTCTTCCCACTCAACTCCAAGATCCTTAGGCATGCTTACTCCCTCATCCCTGGCAGTGTGTTTCTGCTGTTTTCCTAGAAGTGTGTTGAGGCACTGCTGAACAAGTCAGAAGCTAAGTCATAGAAAAATTATGTACTATTTTGGAAGGGTGATTTTCTGTAATCTTTGTAAAATCACTAAGTCAATATTGTTTTCTTGAGGTCCTCTGTATTTCTTTTGTTTTTGGTCTCATATTCAACTGGTTTGTTTTCTTTTTAAGAAGTCAAATGGCTCAAATGATTCTCCAAAACAACTAATTAAACCGTACAGTCCTTGTTATAAAATTTCGGTTTTCAATTTTCTTTTGAAGTCTCTTAAACTGTGTCCCTCTCGTATGTTTTTCTTTAGGTGGAGCTCTGGCATTTTCAGCATCAGTTAAAACGATTCACAGACACCTGCTCCTGAAAATACAGAGTTAATGAGAAATCATAAATTGGTAGGGAGAAAAAAAGCCATCTTATTTCTGACTTTTCTTTGTGTTCTGGAAGTGATTGTCTGTGATTCAGGATGAAATGCTCTTTTAACATTCTCATATTATCCTCTCTTTCAGAGAGTTATAGTACTGGTAGGGCTTTTCCTTGCTCTCACAGATTTTTACATTGAAAACCAAGTGATATTCAATAATCACAGAGATTTTCTTTCATTTGACATCTAAATTTCAACCACTCAGCCTTGTATAATGGAAAAATTCCTACTGTAACATTAATTCAGCTTTGGCAGCTCTTTATTCCAGATCCTTACAGCTAATTTATCCTATACACTGCTCAGGAGCTGAGGCACCTAACTCAGGGGAGTGGATTTTAAACTCCAGGCTGCCAGATTTCTAGTCACTAAGGAACACTGGAAAAGGATTAAAACCTGAAAATTGACTGCTTGATTCTCATAAAAGTCCTTGAAACACAAAACTCTTCCTCCGGGGCCATTAAGGGAGAGGAAAAGAACTGTTCTTATTCAGTGTCTAATAATTAAAGACAGGTTGTGCACCCTTGTTCTTAGGAAGCATTTTGAAATACATATCATAGCTTTACAAAATAAAGAGCTTCAAATTAGCCAGAAAGGAAGTGGCTTCATTGAAATATCTATTTTAAAGTGTGTCCATTTAAAACAGCAGAAAGGGATTGTAAGTTTCTATGCTGGCCTGGAAATAGATCACAACCATCAGAATTAATCTAAACTCTGTCCTTCATTGTGAAGAGTGGCCAACAATGGCTTCCTTCTGCCATTTTAATAATTTCACAATGCTTATAGGTTGCTTTAATGCAAATTTGCAGAATTTATGAAATATGGCAAGAGAGAAGGGATTCATTGTCTTGGTAAAAAAGGGCCTATGCAATGTAGGTATGTTGATCCGATTGTGCAACAGTGAAAGAACTATTTAGTTTCTGCCTAAGGAGGATGGCAGTATAAGTCTCTAAAAATTCTGTAGTTACTTGACTTGACAGCAGCAGGATTTCCTGCTCACAAAAAATGTAATAAGCCAAAAGAGGACAGTGATAACGTCAATCGCAAGCAATGACCTTGATATAATTTCAACGTATCGTTGGCAGCACATCATAAAATACAGCAGACTAAAAATAATTGAATGATTCTCAAAAATTCAAGCTAAAAAAAATAAATAGTTATTAGAGGAAAGCCAAATATTATTTGCCATTTCTTTTTTTTCCCTGATAAAATCTACTTGCCTTAAAAGTTTGAGATCATTTTATTTTATGACTTGCTTCAATAACTAGCCCCAAACATCTGAAGATTATATGAAGGAAAATTCTGGGTTGATGCTGTTCTCTGAATTAGATTCAAAAGGATGAATCCCAAAATTTTAAAATCCTTCTGAAAGGTCAGAATTTTTCAAGTGAAAAAAGTATTTTCTTAAGTTTTTTACAATTGTTGATTTCTATAACATTAACAATAAAAAAAGAAAGGAAATTAAGACAGTGAGAGAGATTGATTTGAGATACAGAGTAATGTCTCAGTTTCACAGTTCAATTTCTTTTAATATTACTACTTGTTTTGAATTTTACATTTCAAAATCTATGCAGAAAATTTTTGTGTTGAGCTCTACAGTCACGAAGTCTTTTCCAAGAATTCAGCTTGTTCTTTGTCTTTTACTTTTAAAAACTGAAACCTTTTTCTGCCTATAAAAGCTCCAGGAATACTTTGGCAAATAGAAATTTTGACACATGTTCTTATGAATGTACATGTTTTTTTGTTTCTCTAACATCATTATTACTATTTCCTTAAATTCAGTGTTTTCAAAACAATGGGTTTTGACAGTGTACAATACTTGTTGGCTCACACTGAGTTATGAAGAACTTCAAGAGGGACATTCTTTCCACCTTTGTTATGGGAAACTGAAATAATGAATCAAAGAGAGATATACTTATGAAGATATTTAGGGTCTAAAGGTGGATTTTCTATCCTTGAAGCTCTTCAAAATTTCTTGGTTGAAACTATCTCTGTTCAAACCTCAGTTATTATAACATTCCATGAATTTTTCCTAAAGAACAAAAATACTGAAAAAATATACTTTTCTTTCTGAGGCTGAAGCAAACTCTGGAGACTATGCAAACCTCATTAGAAGACAAACAAATGTTTTCCATTGGCTTCTTGCCTATCAGCTTCTCCTAGAGTTGTGCAACTCTCCCTGATTATTTCCCCGGGAGCTTTGAGCCTTATTTGGCCTATAACAGAGGATAAATGAACCTATAGCCCTACCTCATGTAGGTTTGATGAGAATGAAGGGACTGGAGGTTATGAAGTAGCATGACAATAAAGTTGGCTCAATAGCCATAGTAATTCCATTAAATATCCTGAGTTGCTGCAATAAAAACATGCCTACCTAGTTGCTTAGACATTTCTGAGTAAGGTCCCTGGGACAGTGTGAACTGCATCTCACATTTCATGAGCATCCTTCCTGTGATGGGCTTCACTTCCCTCACCTGTCTGAAGACAGAATCCTGTAATTGGACTACTGAGAAAGATGAATGGGTTGTTTTGGTTTTCAGTCACGTTTTCATTCAAAGCAGTTTCTTCCAACAATTCTCCTCACTCAAAGGTATGCAACAGTGTTAAACAGGGTAGTGAACGGTCTATGTGCCTGAGTTTTATGCTGAAAACGTCTTAAACTGAAGGTGGGGACCAATGCAACTGCCTGGGCCGTTCTTTGCAGCCTGTTCTCATCAGTCTGTTCTTCCCAAACAGGCTTATAGCCTTATTCACTTACCTGCCCTGCAGGAGAAGTCCATTAGCTTTTCAATATTCTTTCTGTATCAGGTCTTGACAAGTCATATTACTTTCCTGGGTTAAAAAACAGTTTGCAATGAATGTTCCACCTGTGATTGTCTTTCTCTTTTGGAATTGTTTACCTTATGACTACCATTTTTCTTCTTTTGTTTGCTTTACAGCTCCTCTGTTTTGACGTTTCTGTGACAGAATAATAGCAAGTGATGGACTAAATTCAGTTATACATATTATTCATAGAAATTATATAGCTGTAAGACTCCAGCCTGTAATTTTTTCTTGAGTGATGAGAGGGCATGCTGTGGTTAAAACCTAATGCTCTGATAAATAAATTGCAACTGTCATACTTTGATGCCATGCAGATATTGGCAGCATTTTCCAAAAGCAAAAGTCAGGCTATTCTCAACAAGTCATTGAAAAGGGAGGATTTTAAAGGATCACCACAAATCAGATAGAAAAGATGAAAATTGGTTTTGTTGATTCAAATATAGAGAGTATGATAACAGGGTGTGTGTTAGAGGTACTTCAGTCAGATAATCAGCCTTTACATCAAAGTGCAGAGGATATTTAAAACTCAAATAAAACAGAGGGAGAGAAAGAGAGAAGAGAAGAGGGAAGCTTCTTCCCAGTGACCACCCAGGAAGAGCAGAGTCCCAAGACACGGCCTCTGGGGAGGCAGTGGCTGTCCAGTGCAGCAAGTGGTTAGGTTGAAGATTACAAGATACCTGATGATTTTTGTCATGGTTTTTTCCTAGCATTACATTCTTTTCATTCTGAGCCACTCCTAGTCCCCATTGTTTCCATTTCTGGTGCTATTACCTCCGAGAGGTGCATACTAAGAGGGTTCAAATTTTGCAGATTAGCTAGTGTGCACATAAATGATTGGATAATATTATTTAATTATTTAATTTGCTGATCTTTATTTTGTTATTCAATGTTTCGTTTTCTCCAAGGTTTACAAAACCAGAGGTAAGGCATGAGGATAAAGAGGGCCAAAATCGTAGTTGCCTCCCATGAAACCCATGAGAACTCGCCCTGAAAACACTATTGAAGTTTTGAGGTGCAGGGCTATGAGGACAATGCAAGAATAAAAGACAAAAAGGACCATTACTGAAGCTTAAAAATGCATGTGAAAAAGTAAAGTTGAGAATAGCATAAAGCAATATGTGATTTCAAGTGCCATTTTGTTTTGTGTATTTCTTCACAGGTTTACTTGTGAAATACCAGGTAAGTCAATAAACATTCTTATTCCAGTTTTAAAGTATCTTTATCACTTGACAGCTGTCATTAGCAGCTTCCCTATATGGCCATTTCAGGCCCAGGTGAATGCACAACCTCACATACATGAATGCATAATCTCACATTTGCTATGTGGCTATAAAAAAATTACAAACATATAACTTCCACAACTTTTTTTCTGGATTGTTTTAACCAATTGTTTTCTACTGTCCATGTGTCTGTTTTCTGTAACCATTGCTGCTCATGGTTTTGTTTTGTTTTGTCTAAATTTAGAAGGACCTTCAGGCAAGGAATTTTTTTACTGTGTATTTCCAGAGTAAAATCACACCTGAATGAACCAGGCAGTAAAGTAGCAAAAATAACAAATAACAAAATAAAATACTTGACACGTTGTCACAATATTTATGAAAATTAATGCACAGCAGTCCAAGTTTATGTGGTTGAGTATGTCCCCTTCTTAAGCATCTCAGCCAGTCTTTTCAGCCATTATGTACCTACCCTTTATATTAACATGGGTCATGGATGAGCACAAGTGAGACTGGTGGGTCTGCTCCACACAGTGCCAGAGGAGAGTGCCCAACCAAAGCACAAAGAAATGCCTTTGCATCTTCTGGGCCATTATTTGATCACAAGAAACAGTCTTAGACAAAAACTGGCCAGTAGACACACTATCTTCTGTGAGATGCATAGTGCTGAAAACTGGTGGGAAAACTGTAATTTTAATTAAAAAAAAAAAAAAAAACTTAAAATTCTCTCTGAGATTCCTCTTGAAAGGAATAAGACTTCTGTATAAGTTATAATTCCAGGACAGAACTGAACTGTTGGATATGATTTTCACAGAAATGTGACCATTCATGACAAGATCTTTGAAGAGTTTGGCATTTGAAAAAGAATAAGATTCAAGTGGAAAGTGGCGAAAGTGGCTGAAACTGAGTATTTGTTAAAAGGCTTACCTTAATGGACTGCAATGAATGTAAAGATATGCAAAATTATTAGGCAAACAAATCCAGATGGGATGAATTAGAGTAAATGAAAATATTGCTTAACATTGTAAATAACTTTTTAAAATTTCATGAGTTATCAGTTAGTTTGATAAAAATCCAACTCTAGCCTTGAAAATCAACAAGAAGGAAATTTTACACTCAATTAAAATTTCACAAACGTCAGAAATTTAGAGGAATTCCTCTGACTTGGTAGAATTCATATGAAAATTGCTGTATGAGTATCACTTATGCTGTCTCTTCCCTTCTAGTGCAGTCACTGTAACTCCAGAAACAGCCCACATCTTCCTGTTTATGCTTTTTTTCAAAAAGACCAGTTATTTAAAAGCTTAATCATTTTCCAGGCTGGTTGTTGCTACCGGTAGCAAAATTGCATGTTTGCTGTGCATCAAAGCAGAAAACCCAAACCTAGCCTTCTTTCATAACTATTTCTTTATTCAGAAAAAATCATATACCCTGTAATCAGGGATGAATATTATATAAAGATTAGTTACTTCCACAAAGTAAGGAAGAGGACATGAATGGGACACTCTAGAGAATTTTATCTCAAAAGATCCTATAGCACTTTATATATAAAGATTGTTTGTTTCAAGACATCTTAAGAGGGTTCATCTGATGAGCCTGGTGAGGAGAAGTCACAAGTATACAAGGGGGATGGGAGAAGATATGAACTAACTTCAAAACTAAACTATAGAATTCATATCCATTAACTTCAAAATCCAGCAAATAGTTGCTAAATTATATTGTGCTAATGAAATGCTGCAACTCAGGTTTTGTGTGACCTTGTCCCTTGGTTTTGCTCTACATCTGCAATTGGTTACAGTCTGTTCCATGCTCCCCAAACACTCCTAGGCTTGTAACAGCCTTGTTACTCTAATTCCTCTGCACTGGATTGTTTTCCATTTCTTTCTCTTGCTTTGGCAATCTTTTCCCTGTGAGGGATATATTATTCTCCTGTAGTCGTTCGGCTTCTCAATCTTCTTCCCATCTGTGGCACCAGAAATTAGAGTCTTGCAAGCTTGAAAGAAGGGTTGTTCTCTCTGTTTCAGCTTTGCACCACAATGCTCCAGGCAGCCAAGGAAGAGCAGGGTGGGTTTTATACAGTACCTGCAGCCCAGAGATGGCCTGTATTCCTTACAGGAGGTGTCTGCAGGATTTGCCTATTGATCAAATACCAGTCATGCTCTATTGATCCCTTGCAAATTTAGTAACATGTGAATTTAGAAATTTTCTAGTGGAAACAGGAAGACAACTGACAGCAGATGAGTCTTCCTATAAAGACTTCAAAAAATCCTTCTCCAAAGCTAGAAATATTCTGTTAAGCATTGGAATTTCTTCATTCACAATGTCTTGTTCAAACCCCATACTCAAGCAGAATCAGCTTGAGAAGTTTGTCCAGAGCCACATCCATTTACATTTGGAATTTCTTCATGAATGGAGCCTCCACAACACCTTTCACACTAAATAAATGTTTTCATGTGTCCAGAGGGAGTTTTGTGTTTCAGTTGTGTGCCCATCACTTCCTTCTCCTGTCAGTGGGCACTAATTAGGACAGCTTGTCTCCCTCTTCTTCCTTACCTCCAATCAGATATGTATTTACATGGATAAGGTCCACAAGCCTCCTCTTTTTCCAGCAGAATTGTCTCAGCTTTCTCAGCCTTATTTTTGTATGCAAGAGACTCCCTTAATCATCTTAGTGGCCTTTCTTTGGCCTCTCTTCAGTAAGTCCACGTCTCTTCTCGAGTCCATGTCCAGTCTCTCTGGAGTGCCAGGACCAGACCTGGTGCTCCAGATGTCTCTCCTCAGTGCTGAACACAGAGAGAAGAATCACCCCTCCCCACTGGCAATGTACTTTCTAGTGCAGTCCAGGCAGGGGTTGGCTGTCTTTGCCACAGGGACACACTGGTTCAAGGTCACCCTGACCCCAGGTCCTTCTTTCAGAGCTGCTTCCCAGCCAGTCATTGCTCAGACTGTCCAGGTACCTGGGGTTACTTCTCCCCTGATGCAGGACTTAGCATTTTCTTTTACTCAGATTCACAAATTCCCCTCAGCCCATTTCTCCACTTGTCCAGGTCCCACTGCATGGCAGCACACTCAGTTGGTCTATTATCCACTCTTCCCTGTTTTGTTTTTTTGTTGTTCATTAGGCACCGAACAGGAAACTTCACCATCAGAAGTAGCCAGATGATCTCAGGTGAAACTTAAAAGAAGGAGCAAAGTTTGGAAGCAAAAAGACAGCATGGAAAACTTCCACCCAAACCATTAACAGTCTGCAAAATTTTAGGCAGCTGAAAATGCAACAGGAAGTATGAGGGTCACCATTATTGCCACTGGAGCTACCAGCTCCATTTATCATATCCTGATCATCTCCACGGGCAGAGGCAGCCAAGCCAGAACTCAGCACACCCCCACATTGTGTTCCACCAGTCATCTCACACTGAGCCTGAAAAAATGGGAATGATGTAATTGAAATGTGCAGTATCTCGGAACAGATAATCTTTTTGTCCAGACATTTCTTGTCTTTGATGGTTTCCTCTCTTCTCTCACTATCTATTTTTTGCCATGGAAGGCAACAAGACATCTGAAAATTTAATGTAGTATTATGACATGCCATGGACAGAAAGCCCCAAAGTACTAAAACGACACATTCATTCACACTCATCAGCACTGCCTTGCTAATTTTAAGTATTCAATCAATGAGGTAATTTATCCCTTTCTGAAGAAGCTACTCTTAAAAGAAATTTTTAGAAACATACGATCATTGAGGTTGGAAAAGACCTTTAAGATCATCAAGTCAGCCATTAACCCCCCACTGATAAGTCTGACACCAAACCCTATGCCTAAGTGTCGCACCTACGTGGCTTTCAAATGCCTCCAGGGATGGCCACTCCACCACTTCCCTGGGCAGCCTGTTTCAATACTTGACAACCCTTTCCCTAAAGAAAATTTTCTAAATATCCAATATAAATGTTCCTCAATGCAACTTGAAGCCATTTCATCTCATACTATGCCTGTGTTCAGAAGGAAGAGCAATGAGGATATTTTTAATGAAAGATGGATGTACTTCATCCAGAAGTTAGGCTTTGAACAAAACCCACCAGGAAGTTGAACAAGGTGGGCTGGATACTCAAGGAAGTGCTGAGTTGGCTTTGAGATGTGGCTTTAAATGGAGTAATGGCACCACAGCTGATCTGACTGCTGTGCACTACTGCCTCATGCTGGAGAGGCCCAAGAGACTTCTGCGTGAAGCACAAAGACAAGGCAGAACATTTTCATAAAATTTCTCGAAGTTTATTATGTTTTAAAGAGAAATCTCCTATTTTGCTGTTGGGGAGACAGTTCTTGTAAAGAATTCAACAATATCAGATTGAACTTTAAATCACTCTTTACTTACTTCCAAATAGACTCTTAAAATCTGCTGATAACTATGAAAAGAGAAACTGATTTTGATTTTTTTTTTTCACAAGAATAGTGTCTGTAGCTTGTGTTTTGCAAAGGAGTCACAACTGAAGCATAGCAAATTGTGAGGAAATGATGCCTCTTTTACGCAGCACTGATTATTTGTGTCTGTGTGTACGTTATGGGTGTCTGTGCTACTCCTGCTCTCTGTCAGCTGCTTTCAGAGTGTTCTGTGTGCCCCTTCATCTGCCTTATGAAACAGAAAACCCCATTTAAGCTCAAAGAAGGCTTAGGGTATGTCTTTCCCCTGGCAAGTCTGTCAGTAACAGCAGCATAAAAGTAGAGATACAAACCTGTGAATGTCAGTTCTGTTTTCTTCTAAAAGACCATCAGGGAAGTATGAAAAAAAACCCCATAAAGTTGGGGAGAAAAGGAAAAGGAAAAAAAAAGGGGAAAAAAAAGGGAAGTTTTGGGTTACATCAGTGTCTGTCCATTACCTGTTTCAGGAGGGACAGAACAGACTGATAAGACAGAGCCTTGTAAGGAGCATGAATAAATAGTGAGGGTCACAACTGTGAGTCTTTTATTTACAGCACAAAGCTGTGAAATGATGGAGTACCAGCTTCCTTAATTGGTTAAATTCTTTGAGAGATCTGTTTTTCTTGCTATAGGTAAATAGTCTCATCTAATGGTGGCATTAATAAAGTAGGAATGTTAGGGGTTGGATACTATATTGACAAAACCAAGACTGCAGGGCTGGAATCCTACTGTTGGAAAGAAGAAATCATTTCCATGGTAACAGTGAATAAATTGTTCTGTGAAAAAGAAAGAAAGAAAGGAGTGTGACTCAAACCAGAACTGCTCAATCCACCTCATAAGTGAAATAAAAAGCCTGCAATATTTTAAGCAGGACGGAAACACAGCATATGGAAAATGTCTTAATAAGCTTCCTTCAGAAAACTTACTACTTCTCTGTGTCTGTAACAGGCATGTTTTTCTTTTTTGAGTTTTCTTCTTGAGTCTTTTGGTACATCAGTCATCTTCCATCTTCCTCTTCTCTTATGCAACATTTGAGATAGTTGAGAAAGTAGGTTTTTTGGTTGTTTTTCGGGGGTTTTTGGGTTTTTTGGGGGGGAGGGAGACATTTAAAAGAACATCCCAGACTGGGGCCTTAAGTCAGATATATTTCAAATCTCAATGACTTTAAAATTACAGCCATTCAAGCCAAACAGCATATGACAATAGCACTGACCCGCTGTTGTGGCCAGCTCAGCTGGCCAACTGCATAGGTCACTTCAGCTGCTTCTGAATTTATGTCAGTGTTTCAGCACTGCCACACACCACACAGGGGGTCAAACAGAGAAAAAAAAATGTTAATGTGGCATTTTTAGAGATTAACTTTCACTTAGGCCCACAAAACACATAAATTTTGCTTCTGCTTGCCTGTTCTTACTATTTTATCATCTCTCAAATGTAATGTTTTTGGGATAACAGGAACAGTCAAGTGTTTCTCCACATAAGCTATCAGCACGTGTGGGAAATCAAGGCACAGAAAATTCTCAAAACCTTGTGCATGCAGGCCCAGACATAGAAATGAATACAGGGTTTGATCTGACACCTTGGAAAAGGCTTCCAGATTTAGAGAACCGAAGCAAGAATGTGGATTTGTAGCTTAAGCAGAAACATGCTAAACTGGTAGTGGAAAATCTAGAGTTTAAAGTTTAAATCCCAGTATTACATATTCAGTGGATTGGAAGAGACCTTCAAGATCATCAAGTCCAACCCAATCCTAACTTCAACTAAACCACGGCACCAAGTGCCACATCCAGTCTTTTCTTAAACACATCCAGAGATGGTGAATCCACCACCTCCCCAGGTAGACCATTCCAATACTTCATTATCCTTTCTGTAAAAAGCATTTTCCTAACATCCAACCTATATTTCCCTTGGCACAGCTTGAGACTGTGTCCTCTCATTCTGTCAGTTGCTGCCTGGAGAAAGAGACCAACCCCCACCTGACTACAGCCACCTTTCAGGAGGTTGTAGGGACTGATAAGGTCACCTCTGAGTCTCCTTTTCTCCAGGCTAAACAGTCCTAGCTCCCTCAGTCGTTCCTCATTGGGCTTGTAGAAGTAGTTACAAAGGTAGTAAGAAGTTTTAAGGCGTAGTACTATAATTTTGTGTGTCGTTATACGATTGGTTAAGAAGGTCCACACTGCAGCAAAAATGTGTAAAGCAAAATAATTAGCAACTGGTTTAAAGACAAAAACAATCTTTGTGGCTATTTTATTGGCTAGTAAATCTTTAAAAGGCTTTGTAACTAGAGATCTTGTGACCACTGACCACAGACGACTACTGACCTCTGACTTGTGCTGTGGAGATGTTCTCACCCCTCATGAAGATAGAGCAGATAAGATTAGAGCAATAAACCGTGCTTTAAAATGTCTCTCAGTGGTCCCGTCTTTCTGGTGCAATCCCGATAAGCATGAATTGAAAGGTTAAAAGAAAAGGAAAAATAAATTTGAACTTTCTAAATATGTTTTAGATGCTGATTAAGTTCAAGTATGGGGAGAATAAAGAGAGATGCAAGGCAGGCAGTGGATAATTTCTTCTTCCAAATTGCACTATTTTATCCTAAAATCTAGGATAGCTAAATAGGAACTTCATAATGGTTTTCTTTCTTCAGCTTGCCTGAATTTCCAAATGAATTCATGTGACGACAGCAGTGCCATGCTGCTGCATGGTGCCTCTCAGCCTGCCCTTCTGGATGGATGGATAAAGCTGTCAGTGTTGGGAACAGTTCATCCAAGTTTGGTACCTATGAGCACATGGTATTTGTTTTAGGTGAAAGCTATGATTTCTGAGTGTTTTTAATGTCTAATCATCCAGTGTGCATCCTTTCCTGTGTTGTGCTGTGGCTGAGCACATCTTAATGCTGCAATGACCATGCTATCATTGAATTTGATGCTGATTTGTTGAAGCTTTGTGTGTTCACCTATATACTGTAACCTGCATTGTACATTTGCTTTTGTGAGGCTGCTGGTGCTTTGTCTCTGTAACTAGTGCCAACCTGGTCTTACTAACCATTTACTTTCAGTTATTATTACATAATTTTGGAGTTCCTCCTGTGAGTCACTTCTTGTTTTCTCGGTGCATTTTCGCTTGGCTTTTCTTGTCTGCAAACTTTGACATAATGATTTCCCTAGCCATAGCTATTGCAAATGACTCAATATATTGAGAACTAATGCTTGCAAGTCATTTCTTTCTTCCCCAAAAAAATCTTCCTTTAGTTATAATTTCCTGGTTTGCATTTGTGCATTTTGCACATACTTGGTGCTATCTTTCCTTGTAAATTTTCATCTTTGGTACTTGGAGAATTATTTTCCTCTGCATCTGTAAGAGAGTTGATTCACTAGGTTGGCTCACATCTGTATCCTTGGGGAATCTGTGTACATTTCCCACACTTTCATATACAAACTCTTTGTGCCTTATTCCTAATCCCTTATGAAGAATTTAATCTCCCTAGAACTAGGAGCTGCATGAATTGGTGACCAGCATGGTTTGGTAATGTCAGGGTATAGTGTTTCCACTGATCTTTGATTATGTACCTTGACACAATCAAGCACTTCCACTGTTTTCCTGAATCCTTTCTCTGTTGTCCATATAATACATTGTGGGTAGAGAATGTGATATTGCAATTGTTGTTCTTACTGTTTTCTTCTTTTTTCCTGGCCTTATTCAATTTCCATTTGTATTTGATATTAGGTATGATTTCCAATTATATCCTATTCAGACCCATCTAATCAGAATATGCTAGAATGATAAATATTTATCTTTCCCTTTGTTTTTGTATTTTCTACATTCCCCCCTCCTCCCCCCTGCTCCCATTCTTTTTAGTCTCTGATTATAGATCTTGAAAATCCTGATAGATTTTAGTTTCTCAAACAATTTTGGGATTTTAATTCTGCAAGTGCAGAAAGATATGCAACATCTAGATATTGTAGAACACTCTAGATGTTCTTTCACAGTAAGCAGTTGCTGAGAGCACTTACTGTTCAGGGCAGCTAAATTAAAACACAAACCACAAACACCTTGGCAAACCTTGAGATGTGAACCTGAAAACACCTTGTAACAATCAAATGCTCTTGAACATTTCTTGCTAGGGTTTATGTAACTATATTATTCTTTAGGCTTGTTCATAAAGGATATAAGCTCAAGCCTCTCTCTAAAACATTCCTGTCATGTCTTTAGAAACAGAAAGGTCCTGAAATGGGCTGCACAAACCTCGGTCTGGGTGTGACACCATAGACCTTCATGCAGACTTGAATAGTTCAAAAATCAATGCTGTAGAGCACAGAGCTCCTGATGTGGGAGAGTGGAGGAGACAAGAGTACCATCCTATTCCACATCCTATTTCACAATGGGAAAAAAGTACTTCATAACATACAGCGTTGCCTTTTTAAATGGCATTTTATTCCATCAAAATTGAATTATAAGGAATAACTTGATTCCCTACTGAGAGGTTTATCTGAATACTATGGAACTGTTTTGATGAGGACCTATATTCCTTGTTGATGTTAAAACAAAACCTCAGCCTTCAGTTAACTTCTCAAATTATCAGATTATTTAATATAGTGTTTGAAGCTGCTGCAATATAGTGCGAGGATCATTAACTTCAAAGTCTTTCAGAAGCAGTTGTGATTTCCCAAAGGATCAATTTGGGAGCTTGCATCCCACTTTCAGAGGCAACAGACACATTGTAGCTTTAGTTCCTCAATTTATAATGCCATGATGCTGTTTGCTACCTGAGCCATCCTTGGAAATGAAGCTTAAGCTGCATCATCTTTAGAGATGAAGGCACTAAAACTGTGTGTCCATGCTCTTCTATACTTTCTGATGTCTTGGTAGAAGTTTGGCAGCTGGTCAAAGATGCCTGCACCCATATGGAAGAATGGGTGCGTTCTCTCTGGACATGTTCTGATGAAGGCACACTCCTCACATTTTGAGGTGTGTCTCTCCCATTAACTGAGGCTGCATCCCAAATAAATAGTTGAGACCAGATGTTTTTTGGACCACTAAAGTAAGAGGAATTTAATTTTCAGTCATTTTCTTCTATTCCCCCACCACTAAAATCCAGGGATTTTACCTAAACTACTGAGCCTGGTGTCTCTTCATTTACCAACATCCTCTCCTTGATTTGGTTGTTTTTTATTGCCTGTTTTCTCTATATTTAGCCACAGGAGCGTATAAGAAATGTGATGCATCCTGTCACCTGGGCAGAGACTGGCAGTACACAGCTTGCTTTGCCATGAAGATCAGGGCAAGAAAAAGCCATCTGCAAACCAAAACAATTGCTCAGAAGGGCATGACAATGTGTTTCAATGGCCTCCTGTTTGGATATTGACTTTCACACTACCTGTGAAAGCACATAAAGCATTTGGAGAATGAGACAGGCATTGATTACCTTTCCACAGCTCTGCAGGTTGTCCACACAGCTATTCATCTTGTTTGGCAAAGGATTTGAGAGGGCTGTAGCAGGAACCTTTGGGGCCAGCCTGGCAACGTCAAACCTGAACACAGCTGAAAGCTACCAACAAGAAACGTTGAACTGGACATTTGTGTTTATTGATCTTAAATACCAAGTGGTGTGGGGGAAACTGTAATTTGTGAGATGCTGTAACTATTTCCTGCACCTTCCCAGTTAAGAGCTCAGAGAGTCCTTGGACCTAGTTAAGAGCTCTGAGGTGCTGTACATTACTCTCTTCTTGGTGGTGTAGCAAATACATGTGGGTAAAATCTCCCATGTTTGCATTGGCTTCATCAAACCCTCACAGAGCAAAGGATTCAGGGTGTCAGGTGAACAAATCTTTGCCAGGCCATTAATACAACTCACACGTGCTTTCCCCTGTGGCATTGCTGTTGTCTCTCTGCAGATTTCACTTTCCCTTGAGGGAACACCTGCGCAGACCACATGACTGCACCTGTGCTACCATATTTACAGCTGAACATACTCTGACGTCTTAGCTATGCTAAAGAAGGGATAACTACTTCTGGCATCTGCTGCTGCACAGAATGATGATGTTTGGAGCAGGTAAGGCTCCCAAGGAGTTAAATTCCCCATTGTAGGCAGTCATGGATACACAAGCATGCACACATATATTCAGCCCCCTGCACACCACAAAATACAAATTGCAATTTTTAATTACCCTTTCCTGCACAGAAGCCACTTACCTTATAGCATTACTCATGATCCTGCCCCAGGAAGTGACTGGTGGGCACTGATCACCTCACGAGGTTAAAAAACGTGTCAGAACACAGTGTATGCTTCAAGTAATTTGTACTCCCTCAAATAAGCTTCCCTGTCTTGTTTTAGAATCAATCAGAATACACAGCAATGTACTGATGTGTCTTAGCCCAGTATTTGAAAAGTATCAGTGAAAAAGTTTATTTGTACTCGTTTCCCACCCTGTAGATTTCTTGCTGTTGTTGTTGTGTAATGAATAAGAAGCATGACTGTTTGCAGCTCCGCTTTCACTGTTCAGCCCCAGCACCTGTGATCCTCTTGGAGCATGGGGAAGGATAGGAATCTCATCAGATCTTTCAGTTCCTGTCCAGCTGCAGCTGTAACCTTTAAAAAAATGCCTTGAGATGCAATTAGGTGCTGTACACTTTGGTTTGGTTTTGTTCTAAGTTGCCTGAGACTTCAGAGTGTGATAGACCTTCAGACTACAGGGATGCATTAAGAACAAGTTTCTTGACCTTTTATTCTTCTTGTAAATCATCTAATGGAGCAGACTTCTACTGAACTTCTTTAATACACCAACATCTGCTCTTAATCTTTGCACTATCATTTAAGAATCAATCAGACATGATTTAAAATTACTTTAAACTACTACAGACAGAATCTTTAAAGAAAATCTGCAGTATGGCACAAAATTTCTTGTAACCATCAGAAGATAATATAAGAACACATCATGAATTTCTTTGGAGGAGATGAGGAATCTGTACTTGAATGTCATCAGTAATTAGTAGCCACACAAGAATTTATTGCCTTTGTAGGGTGTGTAGGCAAAGGCAGACATCAACAGGGAACTCAGGCAGAGATTCATTGTGACAAAAACCACTGGAACAATATTTTATAACTGCTCAGTGTCATATATGCTTTCCCTTGCATGTTCCTATTAACCTTTCCTATCTAGGTGCTTCCCAGTAACCGAGCTTTCTCCATCACAGCTTCACTGCAGTTAATCTTATGTGGTCATCATGATACTAAGGATTTATAGGGTTCAGAAGTGGATTTTGCAGAGATCAAAAAGTGAATCCTGCTGTAGCAGAAGCCACAAAAACAGTAACAAAAGTTATTGGGAATTCCAAGTACCCAGCATAGTCTATTTGTTTTAATAGGGTCACTAACCTTTCCTTGCCATCATCTTGTACCTTTTTGTATCACAGGAACAAGGCCTTTCGCCTCTACATTAGGATGAAATTTGCCCCTCAGCAAAGCTGATCCTTTGCTACAATTATCAGAGCTGATCCTTTACAGCAGTAATCAGATCTGCAGTTACGACAGCTCAAAAAAGAGAATACAGAGATGACCTTTATGCCTCTTTAGCCTTGATTCACTCTGTGACTGGAAAAAAAAAAAGACTTCTAAACTAAAATTAGACTTTTATTGACCCTTTGTTCAGAGATGAATTTCCCATCAGGCAATGGAACTCTAGGGATAGTGTCATATGACACTGATGTCCTGGTTTACCTTTTTTAAATAGGAAAATTTTTATCTGTATTTTAACTTTATCTGCATTTTAATTATCCCTTTGGATAATTGCTATAGAAAAGCAGCATGCCTTTTCCTTAGCCATGTCTTCAATCTCTGGGAATATGAGGTGTTACCAGATATTAGTGTCAATTGCTTTTACTGAAGTTCAGAAGTTTGAAATAGTTCTAAAAGATATTAAAAAGCTTTTCTTTTTTTTTTCTTTTTTTTTTTTTTTTTACTGAGATAACCAAGATTACACTTAAGCATCTTCAGTTTAAAACCAAATTTTTACAAGAAACTTCAGGAAAACTGTTATCTATCAAAATGTTCCAAAAGAATCACTCTAGCTTCACTGTCTTAACAAAGAAACCACTCAAGAATTCTAATGCTAGACTACTGATTTTTTTCCATGCAGACTGATGAAGAATCTTAATGTTATATTACCACCTTTTCCAATTTGCCTGCACTCATTGTGTCTGGGAAAAAAAAAAAAAAAAAAAAAAAAAGATCCTGCCACTGCTATCTGTCCCACAAACCCCCAGGAGTTTGGCAGGAACAAAGCCTCCAGTCTCTGGTGGTCGATTTTGGCAGTACCATGCAGACTCTTTTTGCTGCAGCTCCAATTGCATTTAGAAGAAAACACTTCTTTGTTTTCTTGCTGAATTTACAATGGTTCCAAAGGTTTTTCAATAAACCTGTCTGATTTTGGACATGGTCCTGAAACTTTTGTGCCTGAGGTTCTATTGTGGTTTGTTGTCTATAATAAACATTTGAGGAAAAAAACCACAAAACAGCTTGATATTCTGCTACTTTCAAGTTGAAGAACAGATGGCAAAATAGTGAGATTATGCAATTTTAATTCTTCACATTTAATTTGTAGACTAATGAATATTGAGCAATGTTGGCTTAAGTAAGATGCAATGAATATACTTAATGGGAAAGACTGCTTGCAGGCAGTAAATACAGCTAACAAAACCACAGGTCTCAAAGCTGCAATATTATGTATCTAACTGGTGTATCTGTCTGCACAATTTCTCTTTTTAGACATATCTACTTGCAGTATTTGAGAAGCATCAAATTATGTTTCATATACTGATCAGTGGGTTCTGTATGAAGGACTATTATCAATTTACATTGTGTAAACATCTGTATATAGAAAACTGATAGAAGAAACCTTCCTCATTCTGTTCGTCTCAGTAGCCCCTTCATACATCTATCATTTTGTGAATATAGCAAAATGGGTCTTCTGAGTAGCAAGTAGAAGCATCTTGTGGAGAGCAATTGCTGCTATTGGCTGCTTGCTGGCTGTGATCCCTGAGCTCCACTCGGGTTGGAGAGGAGCAGTGGCCACATCTAGATCATGCTTTTGCCATAAGCATGGCCACTGACCTGACTTAGAGTGAACTGGTGTCAGCAACTAATTAGATATTAGCCATAATCCCTGTCACATTTTTAATATCAGAAGTTCTTTTGTATGTGTATTGGATCTTTCCTTTATGTGCTGCCATGTCCACCGTGCATAGGTTACTCTCAGCAATCTGGAGCTTTATCTACCAAAATCAAAGGTGGCCCATGCCACAGGCCTTGGTGCTGCTTGCAGCCTCAGCCACCCTTTGTGAGGCTGGTTCCCTGGAGTGATGCATCCAACCATCGGCCTCTGACACAGCCATGAGCAAGAAATGAGTACAGTGATATATTTCTGACAGCCCATGGACACATCTGAGTTGGCTTTGAAGATTTAAAAGGTCTCCTCACACTGAACTGATGCTTCTGCCACCAGCTACCCTGAGGTTCTTGAGGCTGTGGTCAGTTTATTGCTTTAGAGACTCTGTCTGGCACAAGGCAAGTTTCATCATACCTTGTAAATCCAGCATACTGTGAAAGCCACTTGCCTAGAAATGCTTCTGGAGATGATGGAAAGGGATGAGCTCCTCCAAGATGTGATTGACTACACAAAAGCAGAAGTGTCATAGTGCCAAACTGCTTCCCTCTCAGCAATTAATTCTTTCCCCATGGCTGTAGAAGAGTCCAGACAATTAGCTGGACATTCAGTTTTCCAGTTGACTACAGTGAGGTCAAAAGCAGACAGAACACAGTAGCTCTGGGAATTTCTGACTAGTTCATTCTCCACTGACGACCCAGACATGAGGAGGACTGACCATATTATGATACCAAAACATGATGCCTACACTGGTGTTTGCCTGGTTACTCAGTGCTTTATCTAAGGATCTAAGAAGCAGAGCCCAGAAGGTGATGCAACTCCTCTTCCACAGATACCATCTGCACCCTTTGCTGGCCTCCCATCAGCTGGTAACAAGAGTTTCTTTTGTTGTAGCAGGACCTCAAACACCCAATTCACACACAGACACTGAAACTTACTGTGGGCTCGATCTCACCCTACACGTGTGCAGCAGGACTACCAAGGAGTAGGAAATAAAATAGGATCAGATCTAAAACTGAACCTACTAGAAGCCAAAGAGTCCTTTAATTACATATTTTGCTTCTTACATAACCTTGAACTTTACTGAAAAAACAGTATTATTCAGGAAAAAACTGCCAAGAATCAGATTTTAGTGGTGCTGAGTGATAATGTTTCATCCAGAAAATGGAATCAACGAAAAAGCATCACACTGCCCTTTTCCTGGCATCAGTTCAATCTATAGAATAATATCCACAGAAGTTCTAGAAATAAAATGTATTTTCCAAATCATCAGTGCCATATTCTGCCAAATCATTTTGTCTACTTTCTTTCTCCTTCATGCTGTGGATTCCTATGTCTTATTTGATGAGCTCAGGTGAAAGGCCAGCCAGAGAAAACACAGCTAAGCTGAAATTGATAGTACCTTTAAAAGCCATCAACAAAATCACCTGCAGTGAAAAAGAATCTCTGTCTGTGATGGTAAGCTACTGTAAAATCAATTGTAAAAAGAGGAAAAAGTTTTCGAATGTAAGTTTTGTACAAGTATCCATCTTTCACCCATTTTTCCACCCTTTGCTCCATAGTTGGTGGTTATAATGTACTACTGAGTATCATATTTTTCTGGGTCAGCATAAAGCTATACCATGCCAGGTTTATTTCTATTATATCATTATACTGTAAACAACATCTCAGATCATGTTGCTTGCCCTAGAATGACACAGTGTGACTAAACTAGAAATGATTGCTCCTCCCAAGAAATTCATAGCAATATATATTATTTCCAGATGGAAGACCCACTGTGGATTCATGCAGCAACTTTCACAGTGTGAAAACAACAACAAAATATCATGGACTAATGAGTGCAAATACATGTAGTCAGCATTGCCAGGCAAAGACTACCACTCGTATTTGATTGATTAGGAACTGTTCACTGACATAGCTGTTTTTTGACAGTGTGTGTGTGTTCTATGCCATTTGGGTCTAAGGCAAGTAATACACCGGGGTTGGGGTTTTTTTCCACTGACAAGCATCTTTGCAAACACTGAAAGAAACAGGATGATACAGATTGTAGGAAAATGAATTTACAACGGAGAGTGACTGCAAGTAGCAATTATCTCCACTAAGCTCTTTGAAGAAAGGAACAGAGGAAGTGAGCCCTTGCAGACTGAAGCTAGTGCTTTTGTGCTTGCAGTCCCAGCATCTCCTTCACCCCACTAGAGTTTGTGTTGCACTTGGAGACAAAAGTCTGACTAGGCATGGCTCAGACAAATCTGCTCTCAGGTACCTCATGCTGCCACTGTTATTAGCAGATAGTACTTAAAGCAATTTGCTTGCAAGTGTTTGAAGCTTTCCCTATCATCGACCGGTAATCCTTGGTAATCCTTGGTGGAGGAGATGCTGCATCTGAGGTGGTCCTGTGAGATGTGCACTGAATATGGGTCACAGCAGGTTATTTTGACAGAAGGAAAACAAGGCATTACTGCCACCCTGCAAGGACTGTGCAGAGGAGCCATCAGCCTTCAGGAGGTTTCATTTCACTCTCTACAGGATCAGGGTTTCAGTCTCCAGACAAAAGCTAGTGCATTCAGGAGAGAGCCTTAGCAAGTGTCAGGATCTCCATTAATGTGCCAACAACACTTTTTATCCAAGGGAAAAGAGTTAACTTTTGCTGCACTGCAGCTCAGTTACCAGGACATTGTGTCTTTTAAAATACTTCATGGATGGCATGGTTGGTAGCTAAAGGGATTAGTGCCTTTACCCTCAAACTTGACATGGAGATACAGGGTCAACTGATATTTGGCCATGCACAATTGGCATTCCCTTTTCTAAATTCAATCCTTCTGCAACCTGTGATCCTGCTCCTTGGTCATTTGCTTTGCAGTTATCTGAATCCACAGAAAGGGAACTTTTGGGTGCCTTTGGGGATGTCAAATGGAGACCTGCCTGAGAGTCTGCAGGCCTGCCCCACTTGCTGAGGAGGAGCAGGGACACAAATTTATGGGCACGTCCTTGCATGCCTAGGGCCAGTCAGTGCTTCTGAGCATTCTGCCAAGGACCAGTCTGGAAACAGGGCTGGGTACTTAACAGGATGGTCCAGAGAAAAAATTGACTGTTTTAGACAGTCACACACTACTCTGGCTACTGAGCCTCTCTCAGGGCTGAACCATGTTTGTAACTCTGCTCTCTTCTACTTATAAGTTCAGGCAAGATGTTACCAGTAAATTAAGTTCTTCCTGATTTTAATTTTGTACCTCTGTAGAAATAATTTGTCTTCACCACATTTAAAAATTTAAGACATTGTAACTAATGACTATTACCAGGGTTGGCCTGAGATAAAAAGGAAGTTGGAGTATAGAGAGAACGGAGATCAAGCCAATATGGTTAACAGCTACATTCCACTTTATTCAGCTAAGATGGCTACATTTATACAGTTCCATATAGTTTACAAATCACAGCAGCTCTCTATTGGCACACAACAGAGAGAAGTACGACATCATACTTTATTTTACTAACTCTTAAGGTGGCTATCACGTGCCCACTAACAAATCTATTCAGTGACCTTCACAACCCTATTATCTTTCCCCGACACCTTAACTGCTAATTTCTAACTGCGCCACACTTGGCTAAGAATTTCTAGCTGCGTCACAGGCTTCAAGGCCTTACAGGCCTTCATCTGAGGCCCAGGCTAGGTGATTCACTCACAGTCCAAATATTCACTATCTTCAAAAACTCTGCTACAAATGACTAACTCTGATTTAGTGTTATTAATGAAGAATCATATTGTTAAGAATGTATTTCCAAGAGAGAATGTAAAAATTGAAATGTATTGTTCAAATTTTACATCTATGTCAAATATATGTTTATTTTGCTTGCAAATTGAATGTTTTATGCCAGAAATATTTGTTAGTTGTTGTTTTATTTCTGTTATTTTCATTTCTTGTTTTCCTTCTCTCCATGTAGAACTTCCAGCAGCACAAAATCTTCAGCACAATATAGATGTTCTTGCAATTTTTGTTTATGGATACTAGAGAGAAAAATCTCTTATCTATTATATCATAAAGGCTATTATGAAAAAAAATGGTAGAATACAGACCTGGAATATTGTGACCTTTTGTGCTTTATTCTGAGGTATTTAAAGTCAGGAATGTCAGTTACAGTATTAATTAAGCACAGTTTGACAGGAATCTTAGATTAATTAAGTAAATATCTGTCATGGCATGTGAAAAGGGGATCCCAACCTGAATACAAAAAATTGAGACTTTTTTAAAAATTTTGGCGTCTGATGCATCCATGCTAAAAAAGTTTGCTTATAATCATGAGACCTATTGAAAGTCAGTATCACTGCAAAGAGGATGAATACACAGTAAGTATGTTTTTAAAGAGTTTTGTTGATAATAAAGCTTTCTGTGGTGTGATCTCAAGATAGTTACACTACAAAAGCAATGCTTTATCCTGAAAGATTGTATCTTTACCTTGTGCAAAGTCTTGTGACTGTAAATCAGTGCATTCATACATTGCTCCTCAGGATGTTCCATGGGGAAGCCATCCAGCAGTACTCCAGAATTACATCATCTACCTGGAGGATAGCCTCCAGGAGCACTGAGTGCCACCATGATAGGATGCATTTTCATAGATGTGTCTGTGAAGAAGTGATAAAAGGTGATAAAATGCACAAAAATTAGGTATACAACCCAAGAAAGCAGACAGAGAAAGACGACTTCTCCATCTGTCTTCCTTTAATTGATACTATCACACTAAATGTTGTCTTGTCACTTGAAATCAATGGGAAAAACTCCAGGCCATTTCCCTCCCTCTCTGTATTTATGTCTAGCATTTTTCTGGGCAATAACTTTAGTTCCTGTGGTTATATTCTTCTTAATGACTCAACTGGATTAAGTGGTTTGCTCAGAAAGAAATATGCGTGTGTCCAGCCATGCAATCTTTCATAGTAGATTGAAGTGGAGAAGAAAGGCCATTGCTGAGTCAAACACTGACCTTTACTTCCTAAAGCCAGGTCAGGTAGCTGGTCAGTCTTATTCAAGCTGAAAAATTAACAGCTCCTGGTGTTTTTAGAATTTCTGTTTCAAGAATTTGATTTACCACTATTGGGCTGGAAAATACCCCAGTGAATACTGTAAGGGAGCCCTTCTATCCCTGTCCCTTTGCAGTGGTACCCACACAGCTGCAGAGCCCGTGACCCCAGCTCTCGGGCACTGGCAGAGGGAAGGTGCTGGTTCCCATGGAGACTGCCTGCATTTCAGCACAGGAGGAAGGGAAGCCAGGAGGAATGGTGACAGAGGCACTGTGAGGAGCCAGAGCAGCCTGCATGCTTTGTCACCCATGGTCATGTCCTCTTTGAGGGCCATCCTGTCTCTCAGACAAAGCAAAGCAGGGTGTGGGTCTCTTGCTCCCCACAACTGTGCTGGATTTACCTGAATGCACATTTTCTGCAGCTGTGGCTCCTTGGGGTGGGTTATGCTCAGTCTTGCTTTTTCCTAGTTAATGTGAGCCTCACCAAAAAAATACTCAATTTACATACTAACTGTGGGGATGAATTTCATAACAATTCCTGTTTTTCCAGGAGTCATAACAAGACTTCAGTAAGGGCATCACTTGAATACAAATAAAGGACTGTTTAAGATTCCCCATTTTCTTTGGGTTAATGATCCATCTTTAATTCATTAAATTCTTCTATTAAAATGAAGGGATTTCATGAATTAATGTTTTAAATTCAGTAGTTTGTGTCTCTTACATTTCCTCTCATCATTTTAATTAATGTACAACAAATTGTGGGATATAAAATTGTAACAATTGAAAAATTATTTACATTAAGTATTTTGAACTTCACTTTTCGGTATCTGAAATGTAATAGTTGAAAATTCTACCACAAAGAGTGTTTATTTTAAATGTTTTTATTTTTGATAGTTAGTCACTGTGGCCTGAAAACGTCATTTTACAAAAGAGGAAATCAAAACATCTTCAAGGTCAGGCTGTGTTTGTGGGACACACAAAAGTTATCTGGACTGTGTAAATTTGAAACCTAGTTAGGAAGCTTAACTAAATCAAATTAGTTAGGAAAGGAAAGCTGGAAGAGATGATGTGGTTCAGCTTACCAGTCTGGGGAAGAACCAGATTCTTTGTGCACAGTATTACCTGTCTATAAGGTCCTGAGTGGAGGAGACTCGGCACCCTCAATAGTTACTGTCTGCCTGAATTTCAGGGCACTTATGGAGTCATAGAATCATTAAGTGGGTGAAGTTGGAAGGCAAATAATCTCATTCCCAGCCCTTTGCCATGGGCAGGGAACCTTCCAGTAGACCAGTTTGCTCAGAGACCCATCCAGCCTGTTCTTGCACACCTCCAGGGATGGGGTCTCTGCCACATCTTTGGATAAACTGTTGCAGTGTCTCACCATCCTAACAGTAAAGAAATTCATCCTAATTCTAATCTAACCCTGCCCTCCTTCAGTTTAAGGCCATTCCCCCTTGTCCTGTCACCACATGCCTTTGTGAGAAGTCCCTCTCCAGCCTTCTTGCAAGCCCCTGGTCATTAGGATTTTTCTATATGCTGCCTAACTTTCTCGGAAGTAAAACTGCTTATAATGAAACTCTACCTTAATAGCACCGATGGAATTTTTTATTGGTCATTGAAGAGGGCTGATGAGAAGAAATCTGATTTAAACCAATTGTAATTTCCATTGTTTTTCCCAATGTGTGCTGTTTTGTTTTTTTTGTTAAGAAGAAACTTCACAAATGTTGTTTCAGAGATGGAGTTGCAGTGAAATGCTTGTCTTTATACAATGGTATTCCTAGAACAGGTACCTCAAAATCTTGTTGGAGGGAAGATAATCAAGGGAATATCTAAAAGTATCATTCTGCCTAACTCTATCAGGTTGCCAGGGCAGGCTGTACTAGTGAAGGATGGTCATGTTGAAGAAAAACACAAGCGAAGCAAGGTGAATTCTGTAGAAATCTGAATCTTTACTCAAAAGTATTTTGCCTAAGTAGGAACAATGTCTATAGTAATTGATCACACAACAAAAATGGTGACAAATGTGCTACAGTATGGTAAGGGAAATAAGAGAGATTCTGAGAGCAAAGACAAGTATTAAGCCAGAAAAAAAACCCAAACCAAAACCAAAACAACGAACAACCCCCACAATCTTTTTTAGACATTATCAATAATGGAGCTATAAAGAAGAAGATGATCAGAAAGTCTACAAGAGGAGAAGTACATCTTTGGTATACTTTCAAGCATTGCACAGGATCTGGTTCAAGATGCAACAGAAGACAGAACACGTTTTGTCACAGTGATCATCTCTGTAGGAAAGACAGAAAACAAAATAGTCTGACGTGGACATCTTTTAAAAAGTAGGATCTGAACGAAGACAAGAGCACATCTTAAAATATTATCAACAATAGTGAAGAGAAGAAAAACGGTTGAAAGAACGATGAACAATGGTTAATGAGACCCAAATGATGATTCAGAACCTATATACACTCTTAAAATTAGGATTTCATAAAGACCAAACACGTGCAGAAAATGAACTCAAATGCTAAAAAAGATACTGCCTTTAAAAAAACACCTTCTAAAAGCACAAATAATTATAAAAGATAATGAATTCTGTATACAATTGTATACCATCAGTTACATGTTAGAAAATATTTCCAGAAGTGATTTGCTAAATGGCTATAAAAAATAAAAAGTTTTTAAAATATCTAAAGAAGAAAATGTCCCAGAGTCAGTGACGTCAGTAGAAGATGGAAGTCTAAAGTGGAGCTGCAAAAAAATTTTGCAAGGAAAATCATCCTTGTGCTTTGGTGCAACTTTTCTAACTAAACTACTGTAATTGTAACTTTCCGGGAGTTGAGCCTCATGAACTTGCAATCACTACTTTGGAAATTCAGTCTCTGCCCTTGTAGGTAATAATGATCTAATGTTTTTACAAATGCCCAATACCTTTGAAGATGATTATTTCAAAATGCAACATCACAAGAAGATATGTGAGTGTAGGAGATAATAGAGGTCTGTATTTTCAATCGGGAATGATAGGACTGAATTTAAGCTAGTTTTCACAGTTTTCAGTCACCTAGGTGTAAATAAGAAAATGCATGTGTGCACATAGGTATACACATTTCACCCTGTAGTTCATTCTATTTCATTCCCAAGAAGATCTAATGAAAACTGCAGTTGGATAAGGATAATAAAAATCTTGACATTTTATTTGCACATGCTACATTATTTATTCAGTTAGTTATAGAACAGCAGATCTACTTTTAATTCATATTTTTCTTAGCATCTGATAAGTCCAAATACCAGCAGTCCAAAAATGCATTACATCTGTCTGAATAGGATCCAAGGGTCAGTAAAAATAAAAATAGTAATAGCACTCCTTGAAAAAGACAGTTAATTACAGTTCTATGAAGAAGAACAAGACTGCAGAATAAGTACCTGCTACATTAGCACTCTCATTTCACATGTATCGTGCAGGGTCCTTATGCAGTTGGGCAAGAGTACTTCAGACTAAATTGTCTGGAATTTATTGGTAAGAACCCTGCTTTAATACCAGCTCCCTCCCCAGAGTTATTTCTAACCCTTGCTTATCTGTTTTCCCTACCTTCATTTTATTTTATCTTACAGGTTTACAATATGTGATAAAAGCACTTTCATCTGGAATTGTTTAGCATTGTTATCTGACCTTAACTCTGATGAATTAGAACAAACAGACATAATCCTCAGAATACAGGCAGGAGGTAGAAATTTATTTTAAAAAGCAGCAGGACGAGGTTTTTGCTCTCAGGAAGGACTCTGGCTGCTCACATGTCACTGTCAGAAGTAAAATGAAGAGTCACATGGAGAGATTATTGTCCCTGTTCTTTTTTCCAAATACTGCTGTGACACCAAAACCTAAAGACTGCAGGCTCCAGAACCTTTCTGAGCCATCCCAGGCCAACCACTGCTCTCCCAAACTGTTTCTGGGCAGATTTGGGAGACGGGGTGTGAGAACATCTCAGTAAGAGTCTGGTTGCAGAAGGACTGTGTGGAGAATGTGGAGGCCATGCCAGGTATGGACCTAGGGTGAGGAAATGGATAGCTCATCAAATCTACATGCCAAGTGGCACAAAATGTTTCAATATTAATAAAATGCATACAAATGTTACATATATCTTCAAATTATGAAATCAGGTTTAAAGGTAATCCCCCTCCCCAAATAATGCACCTGTATTTTCTCTTACCTCTCAATTTCAAAGTTACAGGTTTTGCTTCCCACAGAATTTTCTCTAGTCACAGAAGACAGAAACTTGTTTATGCAACTCATAAATGCCAGCTGAGACTCTTACATAATTACAGGTCTCCAAACAATATGCATACAGGAGCTGGCAATGCTACACTGGATAATCAGTTTTAAGACAGAATAGCCTTTGAAACAAGCAGAGAATCTCATTATCCAGCTGCATAAATCCATGGTTCAGTCACATCTTGAACTGTTGTGGGCAGTACTCATCCCCCAATGTCAGAAAATATAGAATATAACTGGGAAAGATCATGAGAAGCTTGACAGGCATATTCAAAACTATACTGTTCAAAATAGTATATTAAAAATATTCAAAAGCTGGAACTATTTTTGAAAATATGGGACTTTAATAAGTAAACGGGCAGTGAGGAGTAGGGAAAAGTGCCACATGAAAAAAAATGCACAGAGAGGTACATGGGGAATGGCTGCTCACAGTCTCTGGCAAAGCAAGATCTACAGGTTAACACAAGTAAGCAGATGGCAGACTCAGAGAAAATGAAAGAAATTGATTTTTCACATTGTGCACGTAAATACAGTTTTTTCAAATGCAAAACACCTACATGCATTCAAAAGATTTTTAAAAAATCAAAAGAAAAAAATATCAGGGCTGTTAATTACAAAGACAACATCTTGGACTCAAGGATTGTCCAGAGCCAGAAAAATATTCTAAGAAAACATCATTATATTTTTGACCTTTTCTTCTTCTCTTCTTCTAAGTATCTGTTTTTGTCTGCTTGGTGACAGGATATTAAGGAAAATGGATACATCCATCCCATGCTGTGAATACAAAATCTTTAGTTCATGTTTTAGAACTGTCAAGAATCATGAAAATTAGAAATAATCAAAATGCTCTTTAAGATTTTTTCCTCTGCATAACAACTTCAGAAGGTATGATATAGATTCTGGTTTAGTTTCCTCTCATTACTTCTATGAAAACCACAAAGTTACCTCCTGGGTCCTGAGCCTTTTTCTCCCCAGAAAGCTTTGAATGTTGCTAGGGGACCCTTAAGTGACAAGGCAAGCTCAAGTGTAAAGGACATGCAAGATGTAAAGCTGCTTTTCAGTATTTCATCACCAAGACTTTGCATCTCTGTCAGAACATTAGTTCTGAGAGTGTCAGAGACTTCCTTGTTTACAAGGGCACTGCTGGTTCCAATACAAAGCTTACAAGAGCTCACTTTAAGCCATGCCATGGGTCCCAAGCTCATTCACGCAGCATGAGCATAGTTCTCCTCCTCCTGCCTTGGGCTGGGAATCCAACCTCTGCCTTGGACCTAATGATTTTGTGAACTGAACAGTTCCTTCCACGATGCTAGGGGGTAAAACTGCCTTTTACAAACTGGTCCAGGCACACAGCTTTTGCTTTTGGTTTCATAAGGCAAATGGAACCAGAGCATTTGTATGAGGGAGAAAGAAGGCTGTGAAGGATGTATCTGGTGTTATGCAGACCGGCATGAATAAAGGAAAGAACAAGGTCTGCCTCTGGGCAAGTGGGCTGGGGGATCAGCCTCAGAGGTGAAGCTTGTGTTTGGGGAAAATAGCAGTTATTCTGAATGAAGAGTAGTGCTAAGACACACATTTACTCTGAGAGGTGTAAAATTAGGATGTAGCATAAAATTTCTCATTTCTCTCTTTAATCAGAAGACTGCTTCATGACATTAAGGAGGCAATCAACGTACAAATGATGTCTCTGATGGAATAACTGCACGATGTTCATGATAACAAGTGCATCTTCTGTGAAAGATTGAAATAGTAATCAATTGGCACACAAATATCTCCACTGTTATTTGTAAAGGGGAGTTACAGAATTAAGGCAATGTATAGTATATCTGACATAAAAATTGGCAGTTATCTCAAAATATGTAACCTCTGACTGGCAAGTAGGTAAATAACATAGTGCTTAGCAGGGATCTCAATTCCAGTACTTCCTCCATCACTTTGCAGTGCACAATTTTGCTTTCAGTGTTGAAATACATATTGCTTCATTTAAAATTAATTCCCCTGATTGTCTCAGTGGGTATCTCAAGCAATATTTGAAGTAATTATGGCACTTCAAAAGCAGCACAGGAAAACAATATTGTGCCATTTTATTTCTCTTCACAGCTGTCCAAACAATGTTAAATGAATCAGAAGTGCCTTGCATTTAGAACAACAATATAAATTCAAAATCTCTCCAGCACAGCAAGAGCCATTGAACAATTAGCAGGAGTCCTTCTGCTAAATAAATATATTTTGCCCTTCTGAAACAATCCAACACCCCACCAAGAATTAATACACCCCACCAAGAATTAAAAATCCCCCAACCTTTAACAGTATTAACATGTTATATAATACAGATGATTCTATAATTACTTTTTGTTTTTTGTACAGTAGGGATGTGTTTCTAAAATTTAGCACTTTCAATGCCATCATACTTGGGCTGCATGGAAAATCATTCATATCTTCTTTAGGTTTCTTACTTGACATTTATCATCTTTGCTGCTTTGGTGTGCTTGGTCATGCTCCAGGTATCTGCTTCCTTAAAGTAGGGTCTGGAAATCATACCTAGGTCAAATTAAACACAGAGATAAGGAGATCTTAAAACCTGACCTGGCTCTACATGTGTTTAAGTGCATTATAAGTAAGTAGGTAAGTATTTAAGATGTGAATACTGGAAATACTAATTGCTAGTGACACAAATTGAGCTATGAAAGAGTTTTCTTGGGGAAATGTTTTTTTCCCTTCTTTATACTTTCATATTCCTGTAATATTGTTTCAGAGATTGGGGGATACACAATCAGCAGAGCCTGAAAAAGTGAGATATAGGTAAATGGAGAGATATCTAAAATGAAAATAGTGATATGAATAATCAGTGATGTCACACTAGACTCATACCAAATAAGAAAGATGCCACCATCAAAGGTATGACTGGAGACTCAGCTCAGCATACTGCTAAAGCTAAATTTAACAAAATGAGTGATTTTCAGAATGAAGTGTCAGTGGATCATGTTTATCAATGAAAAAGATAACCAAATGAAATTAAATTCAAACAAATTCAAAGGTATTTGCTTTGTGCCTCATTCAAAGCATCTAAATAGCATTTTCACTGCAAGATAATATTCTATGATCCAGATGTGGTTACGAATATGTTCACATTTTTTCCATAAATTTTTGATTTTTTTCCTTAATTCTTGTTAATCAAGTAGAAAAAAACCCACCTTTAAAATTTATTTTTTACTGTGTCTATTGCTTTCTTTTTTAAAGAAATATATAAGGACATAAGTACTCTGGACAGTTGCTTCTGTTGGAGGTTGGATTTCAGATGGACAAATTGAAGTTTTCAGAGGTAGTCCAAGATGCATAATGCAGTCTGATGGAAAATAGAGGTGTAGCTACCATGTGGTGACTGGCACTGCTTAGCATTCATTTGGATTCAAAGCTGCAATGGAGAAATGGTGCAAAATTTGGATACACAACATCTGTCAACATGATGAATAAAATGTAGACATCTTCTCTTTTTTCTGTGCATCACGATGGACGAAAAAAGTCCAAATCTTATTACAGAAGTAAAATCAAAGGCAATTTTCTCACAAATGTGTTGTTTTTCCCAAAGCATTTTCAGGAGTCATCTGAGAGATGGGAGCAGAAGTTCTAATTTTGTTTCCCCATTGCAATGGGCAAGGCACTTCTGTGCTCTCTTGTCCCTGTTTATAAAATAAGGACAGAGCAATAATGAGTTCTTAGGTTTTATGATTCACTTAATGTTTGCATAGCACTTTAAAATATCAGGAGTAACATAAAAATAATAACTACCGGCTGTATTACAGCAAACACAAATACCTCTATTTCCAGCATGTTACCTTGTATTAGTTGTATATTTTCTTGAAATATAACATGATTTTTATGTAATAAGAAATAGATTACTAGGTAACACACTAAGTAAGAACATGGCATGAAATACTTTAAAACAATAATTTCCATCCCAGGAGAAACAAAGGTATTTAAAAGATTCTTTTACAATAAAAATAAACTATTAAAAAGTTGGCAGAAATTCTCTGGGCATAATTGCAGCTGTGCTTGTTTCAAAATGCCTATTAAATCTGATTCACCAGGACTGTACTACTAGCAGGGTTCTGCCTATGGGAAAAGCCTAAGCAATAATTTAAACTATTTTAAATTAAAAATTTAGAGCTGTTGTAATTAATTGTGAATCATTAGAAACAGCTCAATTATAAATAAAAAAAGCACAACAAAACAAAACAAGATTGTTTACAACACAACAGATAATTAGCAAACTGCTGCAGAATCCAAAGGTTTGCCAGAATACATGTAGTACAAGAGAAAAAAGAGAAAAAGGCATATCACAGACATAATCATGCTTGAATATCAAACCTCAAATTCTCCATCATATCCTACAGCACTGAATCTTCCCTGTGGTTTAGTGGAAACATCCCCACTGGTTTTTACAACCCCCAGGTAAATCTTTGTGAGTGTTACCTAAACCTGGGCTGGAGAAAATTTGGAGAGATGAAACAGCCTGGCTGCTCTCTGATTTGGTTTGTGAGGAGGAGTTAGGAGACTTCAGTTTGGGAGGCAGAGCGATGAGGAGGTACAAACCATAGATACACCTATGGGTTTAAGCCTCTTTTTTGTCATCAAGTAGTTTGTAAGATTAAATATAGGGGTTTTTGTGTGTCTGAGGATTGATAAGAAGGTTTAGCAAGAGCCACATCGTGCTCATGCACTCGTGAGCCTGCCCAGGTACCCTCAGAGAGGGTTCATTGTCTGTCCCAGGCCCACAGGGAGGGCCGTGTGTCAACTGGAATGGGGCATACTGCAGAATGTCAAAAGGCCTTCTGCAAAGTAATGGCCATTATTTTTCTAATGTATTACAACTGTATGATCCTATCTTCTTGGTATTTTCTTGATAACAAATAACTTACTTATACTGGTTTTTGTATGATTTTCTCCTAAAGCACATACACACATCTAGGAAAAATCTTCTGTTGAGATTCCCATCTGCTAAAAAGCCATTAGACAGGCCTCATCATGTCACTGGAAATTGCAAAATCAAAAGGGGAAAATATCAAAGTGTAAGCTTGGAATTCTAGCAGAAAAAAATGTTACCCTTTAAAACTTCTATGGTCAGCACTGATAACACAGAAGAACTACTTCAGATCTGGCAAAAAATTGTTCAGTTGTAGTGTCCACACACCTTGAAATCCCATAAGTTCATAGAGGCTGATGAAGCTGAACCTGTATATTTATCTAATGACATCTGGACTTCCTGGCCAGTTTTACAGTTGTGTAGTCACTCAGCATAATCATATTAACCTTGAATATTTTGAAAATATGGGAATCATTCTGGCAGAACAAACTAATGCCTTACATTCTGCATTGCATTGTCAGAAGTGACTTGCAGCAGGAGTTTTGCAGGGAAACAGAAAGAACAGATAAGCCCTCTCCTTTCTCATGGTTTGTAATTTTCTCCTGTTAGGTAAAAAGCAGCTCCAGCATTGGTTGGGAAAAGCCTCTGTGCTGGAACAACAGAGCTTGTGGCTATTCTGTTCCAAACAGTTTCTGCAATTTAAAAGAGAGCAATAGACCAAAGAAGAGAATACAGTCAAACTGTGGCCAGCTGAAGTGAATAGATTCTGTCTGAATGGTAATTTAGAGACATCTTAGCATTGACTTCAGAAGAGCTTTAGAAAGTACTTGTCATAAAGAGGAGATGCTATTAAAATAAATTCTTCTCCAACAATAGTTTACAGCTACCTCTTACAAGCTTGTGAAAAGTATCAGTGGAGATACTGAGCACATCTCTTTCCAGCTTGAACTTCTCTTAAAAATTAAAATGTCTGTACATATGCACAGTATTATTCTGTTTCTGTCTAGCAGCAGTTTCGATTCTATTCTAGAGGAGCTGTGTTCTATTATTCACAGCTAATTTTAATTACTGTATCTGTAATTTCAGCCACATCCTAATTTACCACATTGATTATCCATTAAGATTCTGTGAACTTTAAACTGTTATTTCCATCTCTTCCTCAGCAATCATGTCTGTTATTCACTCAGTCTTCCCACTGCAGAGTTTTCTATTCAGAGATGAAGTTGGTTGATTATTTATTTTTGTAGTAATAGTGTCCAAAACAGTTAATGTTCAATTGACTGCATATTTTCTTCACTAGAACAGTGATGGTTTCAAGCTGCACTATGTAAGACTGAAAGTCTGTACAGTGAGAAAGAAACTCAGTCTTTATGCTCATTCTCCTGCTTGCAAAAATATGCTGGTTTTGATTGCATGGAATGCCATACTCAGAGTCATGTTCCTTTCACAGCCATTTAAAGTCTGGGAAGAGTGGTCTGCACATGGATGTGTCAGTCCTCAGGAACCACAGTCACTCCTAAGGAAATGGTAGAAAACTTGTCAAGTTTAGGGATTAAAACTGCTTGTTATTGATGGCTGGGAAGGAAGACAATGCCTGTGTGAGACATGAGCAGCTGTGGGTTTATTCTGAATTCCTACCTGCCCGAAGCTTGCTGCTCACCTCTCCTGCTCTCTCCATGGCTCTCCCCTGCAGCTCCCAGCCCACACTCTTGAAGGAAGCAGATGACCCAAAGCAGAAGGGATATGAGGTTGTTGCAGCACCCCACAGATTAAGCAGGCTCCCCAAATGCAGGGCAGCATGGGCTGTAGTGACTTGCTCAGGAACAGACCACTCCTGACTGCCCATTTTGCCAGTCTAGATCCTAGGAGATATTTCCTCCCCTCACACCCAGGCTCTTAAAAAATCTGATTCATTCTTTCCCTGCGGAATGTACACACATCTGTCAAAACACCATTGCACCCTCTTCACTCATCCTTGGAAAATAGACTTGTCTTTCTTATACCTTCTGTTTTGTACCTTTCCTTTTCAGAAAAAAAAAAAAAAGTTGCAGCTGCCAAAATTACAGTGTTCCCTCATCCATTCCTCTAACCGTGTAATCCTTATATCCTTCTTCAATTTCCCCTTATAGCAGAGTATGTTCTCAATTTCTAAGACTCTTTTGTTCCAGTTTTCTTAGGCTCAGGTTTGTTTTCTCTCTTGGTCTCCTTTCCTAGGTCTGGGCTTATTTCAGACAACCCTAATTGTGGAAATACCTTTCCATTTACTACCCACTTGGTGTCATTCTTCCATATGTTCATCCTCAGGAGCTTCTCACAGCTCATTGAATCCCCAGTGCCTTTAGACTGTGGATAAATCAGTGTGAGGACCCAGTCTGGCTCTGGCACAGATTTTTCTCTCACTTTGGGTAAGTCATGTATTTGCAGGGCTTTCATTCTTCATTTGAAATATGAGGATAGTGTCTTTTGTTGTTGTTGTTGTTGTTTTTGCTTTGCTTGGTTTTGTTGTGGTGGTGGTGGTTTTGGTGGTGTTGTTTTGTTTTGTTTTGTTTGTGGCTTTTTGTTTTGGTTTTTTTCTTTCCCTTGCCAGCTATTTTTTTAATAGAGCCAGCCCAACAATTTTAGAGCTGGGCAAGGACTTCTGGTGAGCTTATGGAACTAATGGCAGTTTTTATTTCAAAATGCCCACTAGAGTGCAGAGGGTAGTATTTACCCCTGTTCCTACTTTACTTAGAGCTTTACTTAGAGGCAGGTTCAGAACTGCATTTGAAGCCAAGGCCAGCCTGTATCCCCATGCAGATGGAACCTGGGCCTGTTTTGAATGGTCTTGGGAATTTTTAGCCAATACAAATACAAATTCTTCTCCTGTATTCTTCTAATGATGGCAAAATATAATGGCATTATTTCTACTTTCTGAAGTATAAATAATGCCATTTAGCTGCAGAGATCTAACAAAAATCAAGCAAAGGGAATTACTGTGAAGCACAGAAAGGCCAACTAAAACTTCAGTTTACCTGCTTTGAAAAGGTTCTCCTTCTGATATTATTGCTGAAGCTACAGAATCAGGAATTAAGATTTCTTTGATTTTTTTAGTTGCCAACAACTCACTACGCTTTAGTGTTTATTATGAGGGAATAACTACATCAGGCATTTACCAACTCCATTTGGGACACAGGCAAGTATTGGATGTTTGGATAGTGAAGCTGATTTCAAATGTTTGCAGATGCACCATCTGTGGCTATCAAAATCCTCTCCAATATCATATGTGAGATCAACTCAGATACAAAATAAAACCAAACTGGGAAAAAGGGCATAAATTGTTGGAAGCAAATATTTATCTGAAGATAAATGAAAGGCAAAATGGCACTGAATGGAAAATATTTCCTTTTGATTTCTCTTGGAAAACAAAGGAGGAGCTATTCTTTTCTGAACTGAGTGATCACCAGTGTCTCCAGCTTTCTGGGTATCAACAGGAAGCCATTTATTAAGAAAAGTCTCAGGTCTGTAAAGCCAACCCCCATCATGCAATTACTTGATTATCAGATGGTTTTTTATGTGTCCCCATGATGCACTTCACATGCATGAAGGTTCTCCATAAGCATCCCCAAAAGCTTGAGCATGAGAGTACCAAGGAGCTTGACTGGCTGACATGAGAGGATCACACAACCACAAATTATTATGTTGGAAGAGACCTTCAAGATCATTGAGTCCAACCCATGCCCCAACACCTCAACTAAACCATGGCACCCCGAGTGCCACATCCAGTCTTTTTTTAAACACATCCAGGGATGGTGACTCCACCACCTCCCCAGGCAGACAATTCCAGTACTTTATCACTCTTTCAGTAAAAAACTTTTTCCTAATATCCAGCCTATATTTCCCTTGACGCAGCTTGAGACTGTGTCCTCTCATTCTGTCAGTTGTTGCCTGGAGAAAGAGACCAACCCCCACCTGACTACAGCCACCTTTCAGGAGACTGTAGACAGTGATAAAGTCACCTCTGAGTCTCCTTTTCTCCAGGCTAAACAGCCCCAGATCCCTCAGTCATTCCTCACAGGGTTTGTGTTCCAAGCCCCTCACCAGCCTCGTTGCCTCCTCTGGACGTGCTCAAGCGTCTCAAGGTCCTTCCTAAACTGAGGGGCCAGAGCTGGACACAGCAGTCAAGGTGTGGCCTCACCAGTGCCCAGTACAGGGGAAGAATGACCTCCCTGCTCCTGCTGGACACACTATTCCTGATCCAGGCCAGGGTGCCGTTGCCCTTTTGGCCACCAGGGCACACTGCTGGCTCGTGTTCAGCTGCTGTCACCTGTACCCCCAGGTCCCTTTCTGCCTGGGCACTGTCCAGCCACATCATCCCCAGCCTATAACGCTGCAGGGAGTTATTGTGGCCAAAATGCAGAACTTGGCACTTGGACTTACTAAACTTCATCCCACTGAACTCTGCCTATCCTTCCAACCGTTCCAGGTCTCTCTGCAGTGACCTGGGCATCCTCTTCACCTTGCTGCAAGAAATATTTGAATGTGGAAATGATTATTTTCTATAGATGAACAGGTCTTTTTGTTGTCCAGCTGTAGGCACAGGTTTTTAGTAAATAGACAATACGATTATTCTCCTTCCAATTTGATCAGATGAAGCTTAAAGCTGTTGTCATCCTAACACTGTTCCCTCCCTCCTTCTCTACTAAGAAAGGACTGATGTCTCACTGTTATTTAAGAACCCACAGAGGCACCCACTGGGCTGGGAGCTCTTGGCTCACTGGGCTATTTGGAGACTCTCTGGAGGGCTCTGCCAGGTAAAATGTTTCTATTTTAGATTACTATATATAGTCTGCTAAATTGTGCAGAAATGTCAGATGCCAGCATGTGCACATGCCGCCTGATACAGCCTCACATGTAACATATTGAAAAAGTCTTTTGGTTAAAATGTCAGCACATCTAATGTGGAGGAATAGGAGAGATTTTTTTTTTTCTTTTCTTTCAGTAAAGTTTGGAAAAAGGTTTTGGAAAAAAGTGGAATTTAGTGTTGTGGGAAAGTATCAATGAAAAACACATTTTAAAAGCATTAATAAAATATTTGAGCCAGTAGGAAGTGAGGCATAATTTGGATTTGAAAAGAAAAAATGGAATAAAAATTTTAAAATTCATATTTTTTTTCAGAAAACTGATTGCTTTGCAACATCTAAATAATCCATGATATGTCTTCAGACAATGGGATGTCCTAATACATCAGTTGTGAGTTATATGGCAAACAATGTGTCAGTGGGTCAAAGAACTTAAAATGAGGTCATGAACTTGTTAACACAAATAAATCAAAAGGGAGCCTCTCATTCAAAAACAAGTTTGATTTTGAACACAAAGCATGTGTTCCCTTCCTTTACAGTTGGAAACTATTTAGAGCTCCTAAACAAGAATATGGTGTGGGGTGAGTAATGACCGTTAAGTAACGTATTTTGCCCTGAAAATATTACCCTAGCATAAAATGCAGACCCATTCTTTGTTTTGGGAGGTGTGAAGTACATGAGCAGGAAGGCTGAGCAAGGGCTGCTAAGATGACTGCCCCTAAGCCACCCTGCTGCCACATCCCTGAAGCTGCAAGGGAGTCCTGAGTTTTGTGCTTATTTGGAGGGAGAGACAGCATCTTTCTAACAGTGGGAACAAGGGTATGCTTGGGGCTAATCCTGATGTCATTGCCAGGAAAGCTGACCATGCTCCCCTGCAGAAGGAGTGGGTGCCTACCCAGCCTTCCTTATCCCAGATAATACTCAAAATATTTGTGGCATGAAAAAGGTTTCCTCCTTGGACCTTTCCTTTGTGGAGCAGTTGTAGTGTTTCTCAGAATAAGAGGGAGCGCACATAACAGGAAGCCCTGCAGAAATTTTTTAGCCCCAGACACTGTGAAAAATAACAATCCAGTTCAATAAACTTCTTATCTTTTTGAATTATAACTTATTCTCAGAATTTACTGATTATCTCTAAATGCTTATGGGGGTTTTCTTTATTCAATATATTCTCTGGGTTTTTGATCATAGTACTATGTTTTGTTTGTCACCAGAATACTTTAAATGAAAGCAATGGTAGTTCTTAAAAACATGATTCTAGAATATAACAAAAGTATTCCTTGCCCTGATGCACTACTTACTCATACGTGCATAGAATGCTTTGCTGGAAATTAAAGAATGCACGTGTTTTCTGAGTGGGGTGTTGACTAACAGTGCGAGGACCTCAACCGTTCCAAGTCACCAACATCCTCTGTTTAGGGGACTGTCACTATAAATTCCTTAATTGTGTCAGCTCCACTGAGTGAGTGAGGAGATGACACTTTGCTATATTAACTCTTTTGGACAAGGACCTCTTCATCACTCCTACACCTTGCCTAAATTTGGCACAATTTAAGAAACTCTGAAAGGCTAGGGGGAAAGAAATCTTTCTCTTTCACAGCAGAATGTGACTCATAAGAGTCCTGAAAGTCTCTAGGCACCTTTAAAGTCATCCAGACTCATCTTAGTCCCTGGTGCCTAAAGTACGTCCCACATGTTTTAGAAACTCTTTGGAAGCTTGAAGATCTATGAAATTTTTTTCAGTAAAAGTCAAAGGTTATTCAGAGAGATTATTATATTTAGTCCAGTAAAAATTATTGAGGCATACTTAAAATTTTCTGGTATGGTTATCTAAAAATTTACAAAAGCAGGCCCAATATATCTTTTACCAGGTTTCCAAATGGCTAGAATACTTAGCCAGAAGTAACAAAGTTTTAGTTTTCCCTGCTTGAGGCATTTGAACCCAAAGCATGTGTATGACCACAGTTGCTGCAAGAGGCACCTTCTGTAACATCCCTTGAAGCTGAACCACTGCACAGCTAGGAAAGTCAGAGAAACAGAGTGTGTCTGTATTACCTAGTGAGGAAGTATCCATCCAAGATGATGCAGTCCAAAGATCTCCTCCTCCTGGATTTTTTCTGTATATATTGTACCAAATAATCACTGGATTCAATGACAGTAGCAGTATACAAAACATTTTGCATCATTATCTGACACTGTTTACTCCGAAATCTCATTGTCTTTACTGCTAGTTTCCACCACAAGATGAGCCATATGAAATGGCATATTTTAAAAGGTGTTAATATTTGCTTCCATCGTGTTAATATTTGCTTTCATCGTGTTACATTGGTTTTTATCCTCTTCTTCCAATGTATTTGACTGTTCAATCCCTGTCCCAGCATCTCAAAGGGAGACAGTAGGGATATGCATGATGCTTGATAGCCCTTGTTAGGATATACAAGAAAACTTGGCAATCTGATGCAAAAATGAGGGAACTTAATTAATTTTTCATTACAGCTCATGTACACCTAAATTTTATGCTAAACTGAATAATGCTTAATTCAAAAGAATAATATCCAAGGCTTCTAGTTTGGGGGAAAGCAGAACAAATGGTCACTTTAATACTTAGAAATTAATTTAAAAAAGGAAGATTTCAAAATGAAAACCACTAGTCTCTGTGACAAGTGCATAAAGATTAAGAATCACACCTGGAAGTAGACAATAAAAATATAACAATATTTCCAGTTCAGGTGTAGACATTTATGGACGTCTGTCAAGGAGATTAAATTGTGATTCTAGTGAAATCCCCATCCTAGTTCCCATTATTAAATGAAGTTCTGAGAAGCTAATTCTGTCTATGTAGTACACTGTGAAGACATGACCCCTAATTAAGCAGCTGTGGTAATAAGACACGCTGAATTACACAAGTGGTCAGATGTGGTCTTTCAACAGACACGCCATAGGAGGTAGAAGACTGAAAAGAAAGTCAGCCATGAGCATCCCAGTCCAATTAGCAGGATGAGAACTGAAATGTTATTATTAATCATGGTGTTGTCTTAAGACTGAAAAGAAATAATTGAGCAAGGATCCCTCACAGTTATGACGTAGTCTGAGCAGCACTGTCTCAAGACATGCCAAGAGCTTCTCAGCATTTTCTATTCAAACATGACTCAGACACCAAGATACCACAAAGAAGAGTAGGGAATCTACTGGGGATCATAAGACAGCTGGGTCAATGTCCAATATTAAGAAACCCAACTATGAAATGTGTCAATTGAAGGTAAAGGACGCTTTTCTAACTGTATATACACGGAGAAAAGATCTATAGGAACATTAAAAGTTAAAGATATATTGACGTAATTCTAGCCAAAAAAATGGGAGAAGTCAGAAAGGCTTTTACAAATAATACACAGAGACATTGTAAGCATCATAGAGGCCTACAGGTAAATAAGAAGATAAAATTGATGGCAACCTGAATGCTGACATTTAAAGACAGCAGTTTGATAAATTGTCAAGCATTAAGGGCTTGGTCAAACCAGATATTGATTAAAGGAAGTCTAGATGTCATCAGTGGAATAAATACTATGAAAAAATTGTCTGAATGTGTAGTGGATGATCTTAGAAACAATAAACATCATAATCAGATATTGAACAGTTGGTGGTCTAAAGCTGTTACAAATTTGGTAGGCTATGCAAAGACAGGAGAAGAAATAGGTAGATTTTAATTACACATTTGATATAGAATCCAATTTATCCCTGAAAATATATTAAAAAACAATTGAAAAAAACAATTGCTAAATAATCTGAAGGATGAATAATGCCATGATAAATGCCAACTGACTAGCAGGGGAAACACATGCTTTATTGACTACTATCAACAACTTGACCCCTTCTTTTGAGAAGAGCTTGTGAAGAAAAGCTTCTATTTCAGCAATGCTCCAAAATCAGGTGGCATAGACTAAAGGCAATACTGTGCCTCATGTAAGTAATCTGAAAATAAGTTGCAATATGAATGGATTAGTGTTCAGTGCAGATTGATGAAAGCAGATCTGTGCTCATTCATGAAGAGCAAAGGTGTTCATTCACTGTGTCAGTAGACAGCACATCATTCACTGACACAGCAGTCTGCACAGACTGAGATCCAGATTATGCATAACAGAGAAGTGATGGTTAAGAAGATCAGCAGAGGCAGAGAATAATGAGAATAGCAGTCCAAGTGACTGGCAAACTTATTACTCTGAAAGCAAGTCAAAGGTGCGTGAAATGGATTAAGAACTGGCTCAGACCCATAAAAATGCTGCTGTGCACAGGATTTAGGTGTGCTGCACAATGTGAACACTTCTGCTTAAAGGTATATACAGTCTACAACAAAATTCCTAGGGGAACAAGCGTGAAGGTGTCCTTAAAAATTTACTGTCTGTTTGGGGTTCCTTCACTGTGGCTTTAGAGAGAAATACCCCATAGGACTCCGTGCTTTGGTTTTTCCTGTTTTACCACTTCATATTTTTATGAATTTATGCAAATTTAGATGTTCTATCCATTGACATAATTTATAGATCCAATGTTTTAAAGCACATGTTTTAAACTTCACATATGTCTCTGGCATGCCTTTCATGATATCATGATGTCTTGTCCTAGCTAACAATACTGCAAGAGACCTTTGATTTTCTTTTCCCCATCGTTTGTCTTATTTTCTTATAGGATCCCTACAGATTTCACCACACATCTTACTTTTTTCTCACATCTACCAGTCAGAAATTGCCATGGCCCTTGCTTCACTCTCATGTTGAGCTTGTACCCAGAGTTCTTTCTCCCCAGAGGGAGAGTGCTCAGTCTCCTCCTTCAATGTCTGCTTCTCTCTAGCTACACTGGCAGAGGCAATCCCAGGCTGCTCACAGCTGCTCCTTATGACCACCATCCTAGCCTGATGCTTTGACAAAAACTTTCTTCTGCAGAAGAACACTGTTGTGGTTCTGCAGCTCCATTTACTGATCCTCACACATCAGCCACAAACTTACAAAAGAGGCAGAGTGTGGTTTTGTCAGGTCTTCCTCTCATGGTACCCATTAACAGGTCAGATCAACTTAATTTTCTTCCTTCTCATCTCTGCTGTAAGTTCTACTTTGAGTTGATTATTTCAAAGAAAACAAAATGCTTGACATGAGCAAAGATTTTTGCCTCTTTTCCTGTCAAATACTCTCACTATTCCCAAATACATCCCTGTGTGTACCATTCCTGTAAAAATTACCCATTGTGTAATTTTTGAGTTGCAGTCTCTTGTGGGGATGTGTATTTGTGTAGCACTTCTCACAAAGAGTTCTCCCCACTGAGCTTATTTCTGAATTCCATGGGGGAAAGCCCACCCAGTGGGAACTGAACCAGCAGGACAGCAGATAGCAGTCTGCATTTCTGGAAAAACCACACACACCACAATACAAAATAGCATGAAATTTGTCCGGCCAGTCTAGGGTTTTGTTTTCCTCTCTTCACCATAAAAATAAAAAGTGTGCACTTATTGCACATTGCCAACAGCCCCTGAAGACACACATTGTATGGCAACCATCAGGGAGATGCAGGACAGTAACAGTCCTAACACATGACTTGAACAAGTTCCTTTTTACTGTGGGAGAAATAAATTTGATGGCTGCTGTTGTACACATATCATCGGACTTAATTTTTTTCTTTCAATAGTTGACCACTAGGGTGCTCTCTAATTAAATTTCCCCTTCCTATAACTTTATGTAAAAGGTGTACATCAACCATTTTCTCAGGAGTGTCTGCACTGCACCAGGTTTGCATTTTTCTGTGTTTTCTTGCTCAGCAGAAGACAAATAGAAATGCTTCAAAACCAGGATGGAACTCTTTATCATTTGTGTATCTAAAGTTCACAGTCCAGTTTTGAAAGGGATAATTGTGAATCTAAAGGAGTAATTCTCACTGATACTACTGAGAATGTATTTTCCCTGGCACATAATTTTTAAAGGTTGCCCTAGTGCATGTCTATTTTAAACACAGATATGCAAATAAATCATCCCTTTTTTCCCTTAATACCTGAACAACAAAAGCTGATTTTCTGACATGCAAACCTACAGCAGCTGTCTGATCTTTTAATCTGTTACATATGCTTCGTCTGGTGCTCTCCCTGTAGGAGAACACAAAACTGCTGTAGACATCATTACACTTCTTGATCTGCAAATTCAAGACCTGTGCCCTTTTATACTCCCAAAGTGCACAGGGGATCTTAGTCAAAGCTGCTTAGCAGCCAAGGGATTTAGAAAATATACTCCTCACTCCTCTGGCCACTGAGCTGTAGGATTTTGGAAACAGCTCACTCTTTCTTTGCTTATCATTTTAATCAATTAAAAGGGTTGTCTGTCCTGTGTTAATCTCCCTTCAACTCTTACTAGATCAAAAGACTCCAGCTGATTATTGTTGCAGATTAACAGGATATCAGACAAATGTTAATTTAGATGCTACAAAGTCAGTGTCAGTATTCACTGAACATCTCTAAGGTCTGCTGAACAGAGATGAATATGATTAAGAAGGAAAAAGGAAGAAAGTTGGAGGTATGGCTATTTTTGTCTTCTCCAAATCCCAGACATCCATGAAAGACTGTCCCCACAGCTCTGCCCAAGGAACAGAGATGGGAAAGAAGTTTTTGCATTTTATTTGTCCAGACCTTGACAACACAAAAACCACAATCCAAACCCTATTTCCTTCTCTTTTTCTATCACACACAATCTAGGAGTCAAAAAAACCCTCTGATACTAGTAGGTGAAAAGTTAGATTACAGGATAGAGCAGTAACAAGACTGGGTGGTCTTGCAGAGTCCCTCATAGCCTAGTTAAAGAAGATCTCATTTGCATAAATTTAGAATCCTTATTTTAGGGAAAAAAAGCCCCCAGCGTTGTTCCACAGAGTGTGGGAAGAAAAGATCAGATTGTCATGCCAAATTACAATGGTAGCTTGGGGGTGCAGGTGTTCATCTGAGCAGTGGTAGATGATGGATACACTGGAGAACTTAAACCCAAATGGCACAACCTAATCTTGATGATATTTTATGAGCAATAACGCCAACTCACTCTTAGCCCTGTTTCCATTCCCACTTGTCCAGCTTTAGCTCTGCCTGATTACAGTGTTGGTGGACACCACTTAAACATGAGCTCCTCATGTGAGTCTTGAGCTAAGTAAGAAACACTTGACTTTACCAGCAGGCTGATTTCTCAGAAGACTATGGGGATGGTCTCACTTCTGCACCATGCTAGTGACAGGACCAATACTGATGAAGTGCCCACTTGTGTCAACCCTACATTGTTGAGACCAAAGTGAAAATTGAAAGTGTTTAGAAAAGAGTTGCAAAATTTTTTCCCATGTGGCACCCATGCTTGAGAGAGATGAAGAGACTTACAATGTTTTTTCAGGAGAAATTAATTACTTGCTTTCTTGTCTGCAGATATCTATCTGGGGAATAGATCTTTGATTGTAAACAGGTCTGCTCAGAAGAATAAGGCACAGTGAAATTCAGTGATGAAAAGTAAAATATAAATGAAGTTTAGAAACAAAGTCTTTATTTTTCTACCTATGATGACAACTAACAGATGGTGTGTTCTCTATCACCGAAAGGTTTAATTCAGAGTTAAGTATATTTCTAAAAGTTATGCATTCAATAACTCATTATGAATTTGATGCTAAGATGTGTACACTGTTATGGGATGCAGATCCTTGGCAAGCATTAAGCATAACATCAAGTTGTTTCACAGCAAAAGTACATCTTTGCCTTAAACCTGTTACTCAGATGTAAGATCTAGAGGGTATATGGATGCTAGACACCTTCTACCATAATGTACTCATGTTTGCATTGAGACTTTCTAGCCCATGACTTGTGTACAATATATAAATACCATATGCTTTTGATAACTAAATATAACCATATTTGTCTCTTGCTCTGTGGATGTTACACAGCTCAAAGTAGAGTTCTGCTAGGACAGTGTTTCACTGCTTCCAAAGCACTAAAGCAGTGTAGGCTGCACAAGCACCTTTGTTCTGCTCTTTGTTCACAAGAACCATGTTGATACCATGGCAGAAAGTAGTTCAGAGTACTTTATTACCAGAGACACTCATGGATAAATTATCTTGAGAATACTTTGAGTGAGTGCTTCTTTTTTACACCTCTTTTTGCAATATCCAAGGCACGTTCTTTTTGTTGAATTTAACATTTTAGCAGCACTTTTGCACATCAGCAGAGTATGCAAGATAGAGTAATCCTCAGCCAAAGAGATCCAAAGAGACCAGATTTTGCATCTGACAGCAGCCACTACAGTGGAGCGTTGGCCTGCACCCCAGACCCCCAGCAAGTGTTCCCATACAGAGAAACGTTTAAGGCTCACCCCTTGCATTTCTTATAAGATAAAGGACCCAGAAACATCTTTGCTGTCCTGTCAGTAATTGGCTCAGTGCCAGCACAGAGGCACTGATTGGGCTTGGAAAGTGTAGCTCAAAGCCTATTGCTGATTTCATTGGGCTCACCTGAACTATTGAGTAGTAAAGAGAAAGAACAAAGAGGCTCGGCACATTTTCGGGGTGTTGTAGCAAGTGTATGGGACCTGTCCCTATATTGTGCTGGGCTTTGCTCTTTGTGTTTATATTACTTTCTTTCTTTATTAAAACCTTTTTGATTTTTCAAGACATATCTGATCATGCCATCTCACTAAATAATTTAAGCCATTTCTCTGCAAGGGCTGGACCCTCAGAGATGTTGGGAACCCCAATAGTGGAGTTTACTTTTAAGTACTCAAAACATCAAAGTAGGTATGTATGAGGAAATCTGACTCCTTAGGTCACATCTTGTCTAACTTATGCCAGGCTTTGGTGTAATTTATAGATAAGCACATGTACATATATGTTTTGTAGTATATGTTATACATTCTATAGTATATACACATCATTCTATAAAGTTTATACAAAATATGATTATTACAGATAATCTTTTTCTTAATATATTCCCTATATATTTTAAATGTGTCTTTCCTGCAACTTAATGAAGTGTCTTTGAGATCTTCATGTTGTGGGACAGGAATGAAAGTATTTTCTGCTCTTTTTCCTAAGGTACTTGCTATACACACAAAGTTGTAACATTAGGATGAAAGGTTTGAAATAGGAAAAAGCTCTGTGCAATTCCACCACAATCAAATTCTTTCAACAATGTCAAATCAGTGCAAAAAAAGCCAATCAATACATGTATCAGCTGGCATGTTTTTATCTCTATTTATCTAATGAGCTCTGGAAATTCTTTATTCTGTACTGGCTTGCAGTGGAGGTATTCCCAACAAGTACACAGTCCTGAAACAAGTGATCAGGGTAGGGGGCATGGTACTAGCCTACTGTTTGGTGAGATTTTTAGTTCCTTTAATGATGGATTCTGAATGTCAGGGTCATCTGTTTTTCTAGAAACAAGTTCTAGATCTCCCATGTGGTGACAGGACTTCAGTTTGTACAGAAGCAGGGCACGTATATTTATGCCATTTCCAAGCACACCTTTGTAATATCAAGAATGTTTTTCTTGGAGGTGCACACACATTCGAGTGCAGATTGCTCAGTGAAGTGCCTGACAGAAATACTTAGGTCTTTTGGGAAACAGGGATTGCAGCAGCAGATGCAGTCCTGTGCTCCTCAGATCCTGTAACCCTGGCAAACCTGTCTCAATTGCTGTGGCAGAGAGACTGTTCCCTGGCCCTGATGTGCCAGAATGGCATTGTGTTGCTTAAAATGACACCAAACTCTCACTGATCAGGCTGGAAATGAAGATACAGTAGAGGGATATGGGAAGATGTAGGAGACAGCTGTCCTGGCAGGAAGATGTTGCCCTGCCTGTCTGTGGCAGGTGTGAGGGGCAGCAATGCCCATGCTGTGCATTTTCTGCTCATCCTGCCTGGGAGAGCACACACTTCTCTGTTTTCTCTGAATTTCCAGACCATGGGGATTAAGGAGGGTGATTTGGAGAGTTCAGTGCACGTCCAGGCTTACTTCTCCATGATGCCAAGATGTGGCTGGGGGAAAATAAGGCAGGATGGGATCTTCCTGAGTCCCCATGTTAGACATAGCTCAAAATGCAGGATATAAAAATGTAGGTCTCCTTTTCACTAGGCCTGGGTGGCTTCTAGGACTTTTTGTCTGAAGTTGCCAATGTTTGCTCTAATCTTTTTGCTCTTGTGCTAAGGCCTTTAATACTTTAATTATCCAGCTATGATTTCCTCTTCCACAGTCCCTGGGAGAGACTGACCTAAACTGAGAAGACTAACACTATGGTGAGAGAGATGAGCTTTAAGGCTTGCTAAGCTATGTCAAAGCTTCAGAGCATTTAAGTCTGTATTAAAACCAAATCTCTTACCAATTGAGCTGTCAATCCCATTAAGAATTATTCAATTTCATTTTTCATGTATAGTGCAACAGATTCTCCAATCTGAAATGCACACTGCTCCTGCACACCTAGCTGCCAATAATGTTAACTTTTCTGCATAAGTCAAAATGCTAAAAATTAAAAAATAAGCTAACAAAACATCTGATTTAAATTCAATCACAAGGTGCTATTTGAAGTATATTCTTGAGAGATACTGATCTAAGCTTTGGGTAAACTCACAAATATCTATTAATCAACACCTGTTGATAACCATACATCATCAGGTGAAACAGTTACTGCTCTTCCTCTTCATTCCTTCCAAAAGAAACAGGTCCCAAAAGACTACAGTCACAGCCTGCTCTGTACATTGAGGTCATTATTCTCATTAAAGCCTGATAAATTTTCTTGATTCAAATGATGAGCTGGAGCAGGCTTGGCATTGCCTCATTTCTGAGACCACATGTCCATATATCCCTGGAGATAGGTCCCTTGTAGCAGCACATTTGCAAATATTTTCTTTTTAATTTTTCCTCTTCTTCATTTTATCTCTTTTCCCCCCTACAGGAGTCTGGTTCTTTCAGTAAGCCCATCAAGTGACTTGCAATGCAGCCAGGAGAAATGCCACCAAAATCTTTAACTGAAACAGAAATTTTCCTTCCTTTGTGTTTCTTTTTTGCTATCATTCCTTGTTGAACTTGTGTTACCCCTAGGAGAGGAGGGAGAGTCTCTTCACACATATTTCAGAAGTGTAGGCATTCACCTGGAAGTGAAGATTGTGTTAACTTAAGGTTAAAGATATTCAGGTTGCTGCAATTCAACAGAAGTTTCAAAAGACACAATAGTCATGTAACCCAGCATAATCTCCTTTGACCCAGATGAGAGGCTGCAAATTCTAGTTCCTTCTTTTGATTGCTCTGGGGAAAGTTTTTTTAGTCTGACACCAAACAGAAAAATAATTCCAAAATCAACTTCTTTCAGCATCCAAGATCCACAAACTGTCTGCCTCTGAGTTCAAACAGCCTCCTTATGTTTTTCAATGATTTTTCCCTACAACTTTTATTACCTAAGTCAGTAATTATGTAGAAACAGCAAGAAACAGCACACTACCTGTAAATGTATACTACATTGGTCAGCATTTACTGTTATTTGAAAAGTATAATGGAATTACAGTTAAAATCTGTAGTGAATCATTCAATACACTTTCATACTGTGAAGAGTCCAAAACACATAAGCAGGAGTTATAAATATTACTTACACGTGGTGGGATTTCTTCTTCTGGTAAGTGATGCAGGAGTTCAGGCTGGGGAACAGGAGAGGACCCAGTGGCTTAGAATAATGTACTTTAATGCAGGCAGGAACAGCTGTGATAATCTCAGTGAGCTTCTGTATCACAGGCCCAGATTTCCACACACTAATGCCAAGGCAGTACTTCCTCCCAGCCAGCAAGGATTTGGAGGGAGGAAAGGTGCAGTAGGAGCAGCTGTGCTTCCCACAGCAGGAGCAGCAGACTCTGGACACCACAGTGTGTGCCTGGCAGGCAAGTCCCCTGCACAGGCTAGCCCTAAAACAGCTCACTTCTTTATTTCAGAATATCAGCTTTTCCATTCCAAACTCCTCTGCATCCTCTGTAGGTCTTCATAGCAGTACAAAGCAGGGATTTGCAAAAGTTGCCAGTCTGCTTTTTACCTGTGGAATCCTAGGCAATCCTCACTTCCACATGAGGCCATAAATGGTTCTGGGGCAGTGTATCATCAGTTCCAAATAGTCAAGTGAAGGGGTTGTTTCTGTCTGCTGCAAGAACTGGTCAAGATTTTTAGCAATAAGTACCTTATCCATCGTTAGGCTGCTCAGTAACTGGCTGCTTTTTAGCATGTTTAATATTCTGGGAAGAGTCATCCAGAATTGTTATGACACAGGATGGATTTGTGATTCCTCAAGGCTAAGGTCATATGTGGCAATGATGATGAACAGGCTCCAGCTCCTGCCCAGCACAGGCCAGAGACCCTGTTGAAGTGCAGAGCAACAGAGGGTGGACACCCACGTGCCTGTGCAAACCACTGAGTGATGTTTACCCCTGGCCAGCAGCTTCCTGGGGACTCACAGCATCTATGAAAGATTGCCTGTCCAGGTGTGATGTATCTGAACAGGATCGTGAGTCCACGACTCACCTATCCCAATCAGCTAAATTGGCTTCCTTGAAAACAGGTCCCCTAGTTTCTGGTCTGAATTCTTCAATCCATGAAGTCTGTACTTTGTTCTGCTTTCTTATTTCAGTTTGTTTCCTGGCTCTGACATAGGCTTTCCTAAATAATCTTGGGTTACTCACTTAAACTCTTCTTACATTAATTCATCATTGCAAGAGGGAGTTTACAACATTTCTCTTCTCTAACCTCTCTTTCATGTCAAGATCAAAGACTCCCTAGAGCACTGATCTTTTCTGCATCTTGACACACTTTCTCAAGTGAAAGAACTGTGATTTCAGCTGTGGCTTGTATAGTCGTGCTATACTAAATCCCAACAAAAGTTGTTTTTTGCATTAAACATGTCAGCATCTTTGCAGCTTTGTGTTATTTATGTTGCAAATTAAGAAACAGAGTAGGTAGCTGCATAAAGTCCTGATTATTGCAATAACTCTCCTTCTCCCAGCACACACTACAGCATTCACCCATCTGCCTAAAGAAGCTTCACATTGTGAAAAATTAATATTTTACTGTCTTACTCCACATCATGTCTGTGAAGGTGCTTGGATCTGGGTCTTGCAGAAAACCATCCTCTCCAGGAAAGGCAATGGAACAACTTGAAGTGCTGCAGTCTCCCAATTAATCTTGTCTAGGAGTTGTGTTCCTGCTTGCTTCTGTGATCTAAGGACTAGAAAGTCCAGCATTTCACCTCACAAGGTAGCAGGGTCCTATCCCAAATACTGACCTAATTTTTGAGGAAGTCAGGTACATAAACAGAGAGTAAGAGTATCTCTGGTGACTGCCTGCAACCTTTGCCGTCGCTCAGCTCCTGAATGTCCCTACTAGATCTCTTATTTTATTGCTTTTCCACCTGTATGGCCAGTAACACAAACTTTGACCAAAATCCCCTCAGGCTTTGTTATCTATCAGATGGGTTAATCAAAGCACAGTTTTATTACAGACACAGGATTAAAAAGAATAAAAGCAAATTACTAGTAGCAAACAAGAGCATCATTAATTATGCCACTAAACTACAGAGATATTTATAGGACTTCGTGGAGGTGAGGCTGTGGAGCTGTAAGGCCTGAGTGGTATTTTATGTCTTTTTAGGCCATCCTACAGAGCTGGAAAACCAGATCGGGGCCACAGGCCATGATGTATTTTACCCTACATCAGCTGTAGGTCTGGTCACTTTAGGTTAAAGCAGAAGACTCTGTCCCGGTGGTTTACCCCTAGATGGCACTGCTTGGCAGCCTGGCTCCAGCTCCCATACTTTTCCTCGGCTTCACAGCCAAGGTTTCCACTTCCCTCAAACTTAGGTGGAGAATAGGACAACGAGATGAAGGAATTAAATTTCTGCCACTCTTGACTGAAGTGGGAAATATTCCCTTGTCTGATACTTGCAAGTAAGAGAGGAAATAAGTTTTCAATCAATGTGTTGTAAGGCATCTGCACAGTGTCATTTTTTTTGTTCATGAAGCAGATATTTGTTCTGACAGGACTTCCTGCTGTTAAAACTAATATTCTAGAGACATCAAGATGGAAAGGTGCATTGCTATAAACTTCTGATGAATTTGATTCTACTGCAATAGTAGGGAACAAGGATTGATGTGACACATTTTTCCAAGTTACCCACTTTTCCCTTGTTAACATGGTACAGCTTGCAGTTTGCTTTTGCGTGCTTTAAATTCCTTATCAATATTTTAAAGCATTTTACACAGGATCAGAAATTCTTTGTGAAACCTGACAGCAAAGTGATATCTGAATGTTTGGGTGTTTGGGTTTGATTTAACAGGATGGATTTCTTGTGAGATGATCACAGTTTTTCAAGCCCACATGAATAGGTGGATCAAGTTTTGAAGTCTAAACAATAATCCTAAGCAATTTTCCACATTTTAATTTCTGTAATTATTTCAGATTTATTTTCTTTATTTGTGCATTTACAGTGAAAATGGAGCAAAATAGGAAAATATATTTTTTAAGTGCTAACATCAGATATTACCCAGCTACCAGAAATACTTGCTGTAATCCTTTCCCAACCTATCCCTAGGTTTCCTTTCTAGCCTGCAGAATACTTTGGTGAGAGTAGGCACATGTAATTGTATCCTTTGCACCTCTCAGAAGATGGTCAGTCACTCCTCCTCATGGTTACAAGTAGTAGCAGGAGATCCAACATGCTTACACTCTTAGAAATAATAATCAAAACACTGTGATTTTTCTAAGAAAAATGCATCAGTCTGGGCTGACTGGCTGTTTTAGAGGTAACTGAGTCAACTCACTCTGCCAGCAATTTACTCTTCTGTATTACCTCAGCCTGCCACAGTCCACCCTAAAATACTGAGCCCACACCAATAATCCAGTTACAGGAATGGTCTTTGGGGCTTTTCGAGGACTTCTACTGTCATTTTGTTTCTACCAAAAGGAAGTAGATTGCATGTAGATTGTGGACTAGACTTCCACCCTTTTCCAGCTCTTCTCACACAAGTTTTCATCACTGAACACAGGCAAAAGGGCACCCAGGCAGCCTCCTGAGCCCAGTATGAACTACTGTGGAGTCCACAGAGGCCCATGTGTCTATACCAACCAATGTAATTATTAATGAATGAATAAAAATAGATTGTTCAAAGTGTCCCATCATCAAACTCCGAAAATCCAAATCTGCGTTTAAACTATTTGGGCAGCACTCTCTAATTCAGCTCAGACAGCTCAGACATAGAATGATAAGAAGGAGCTAGGAAAAGGTTTAAAGATTTCTGTTGGTACTGATAAATGCACAAATTCTCACATCTTCCAAAATGCAGCTCTATTCCCTGTCTATCAACCTACTTGGTAATCTTTAACACTTGGCAATCTTTTTCAACCTTCATTATAGAAGACAAATATAGACTTGTAACACTTGGATATGGGCTGGAGTTCTTTCATAATCTTCTTTGGCAGTGAACTGCAAGTTAAAAGATTATAAGGCTTAGTAAATAAAGCAGCAGTCTTTCACCTGCCAGACAGATTTCTGTCTTAGTTTAACCTTGATTTATGTGATGACTTTGGTTTTAGTGTGTTTTTAAACAGATACAAATCTGTGTAACCTGAAACTGTTGTACTACATCCTGGATAAAGAGAAAAGCTTGGTTCTAACCTGAAACTCCAGGCCAAGATTTAAAACAACATACATACACTCCTAAATAATAAATCTACACATGTAGGACAGGGTTCACGGAGGCATTGAGGTGTACTTCAGATACACCTTCAAAGGAAGCAATGCTATTTGTGCATATCAAAGATAAATTTTAATTAATCAGGAAATGTTTTTAAGCTCTGGCCACCTCTTTGTCAGAAATTCCTTACCCAATGTTGCCCTGAGATACTTGAGTACCTCCCTGTCATACCTCAGGGATGGCATCACCTCCTCAGTACTGCAGGTGCTGCCATCCCATAAGATCACATAACCCCTCAGTTACAGGGTGTAACCACCTGTTTATGAATCTCAGTGTCTTCTGGATTGAATGATACAACTTTGAGGTCATGATGTTTGCCCACAGGACTATTCATACGCTGAATTTCTCTTGAGTCTGTGACCTGAAAGTGAGGAGGCTGATGACTGCTACCAGGTGGCTTCTAACTTAAGGAATGAGCATCATACAACCAGTGTACTCACCCTTCATTGTTTGGTTGATTTCATTCAGTATGCATTAAGAGGGGTTAAAAAGAGTGGACTAATTCTGAGCTTTCCAATTAAAGGTATAAAAATGTGCTAGTGATTGTAATTCTCACACCTAAGCAATGAGTTTAATGTGTTACTGTAACTCTTCAGGTACTGTCTTTTGACTTGGCCCATAAATACCCCCACAGCAGTACAGGAGAACAGCAACAGTACTGTGATTGTGGGGCAAGGAACTGTTTTCCATGACAAGGACAGAGCTACAGTTCTCGTGCTAAACACCTATGGACTATCCTGCTCGTGTGAGCCTGTTGCTCAGCATTGCTTGGGGAAGACAGTGAAGCCTCCTAGCTGTGGCAGTGGTACTCACCCTGCCAGGTGCTACTGGAGATGAACCTCACACTCAGAAATAACTGGCTCATTTTGTCTTCAGCACACCAATTTCAACCAGTGCCGTAGCATCCCTGAAGGAGAATTTACCTAAATATTATTTTGGTCAGCCTCTCCCCTTTTACCTTCAAAATTAAATCTACTTGCTGGACAAGAAGAATATAAAGTTGCTTAGTGCTGTTCAAAATCATAGAGCTTTTTTTTTGTGAGTGTGTGTGAATTTGGTGGACCTTTGTCAACATAATTTTCTAAATTATGTACTTAACATTTTGGTGGCTTGAGGACATGATATATAAATTTCTGACAATGTATATTTCACTAATTTGAATATTTTTAGAGTTTGTGTTTAATAACACCTTGTTAGCCACAGGCCTACTGTTTGAGAGAAAAAAAAATTATTTTTCAAGTCCTTTCCCTGTTCCGCAGGCATCTCCAGACCTCCTAAAGTAATCCAAAGTGTATCCAGAAATGAAATGCAATAGTGAGCACTCAGATGTACTCGAGCTCACAGGCTGAGGTGGTGCCATCCCACCAGCTGCTCTGTGCCACGTTGCCCCTGCTGGGAGCCCACCCACACAGCTTGCTGCCAACTGTGGCACTTTCTTCCCCACAGGTGCTGCAAAATCCAATCCAAGTGTGTCTGAGGAGTCCACAAGCAGCTTTACCTCTGGTCTGAACCTTAAATAAAGCTGGAATACTTCCGTAAGAGGAGAAAGAGAGCAGAGAAGAAAATAGAATCCAGTGGAGTTTTTAAGAAATTATGATAATGTAGTAAAAAGTAACTTCTAAAGTAAGATGCCGTTAAGAGGCATTGGTAAGATGGCACTTATGGATAACTTTGTGTCTAGTTATCCATCAGACATGCAGAAGGTCCAGAATAAAGAATCAGACAGAATCATATTTTAATGGCTGTTATTTAACAGCTTAATTCTATCTGGCATCTGCAGAATGCTTATGTGGATAATAGCTATTTAATATAACTGCTGACAGTAGTCAAAAATAACATAAAGACAGGCAGAGAACCAGAGGCAGAGAAAAGATTTCTGTAGTTTGGGGTTGTGTTTTAAAGAACACAAAATTGCAGAAATATCTTCACCTTTTCTCTTAGGACTGGTCCTGGGCTAATGCCAAATCCAGGCTGAGGAGATGTTTCAGAAAGCGCTGGTTGGCCCAGACCAAAGGCATGCTGATGACCAGGGCAAACATCAGTGGCCTCAGCACACTTCTACTGCTGGTTAATTCATTAATATAGATACAGTCTTCATGGCAGCTCCCTTCTCTCGTCAAAACAACATAAGGGAAAGACCTGATGCTGGGTTTACCATAATACGATTAAAGAAAGCTCCTCTCAGAGACAACGCAACAGAAAAAGCTTCTGTGTGAGCCTCTACTTGCCTGCAATTACTACCTTGACTTGCAACCCTCATCTAATATTAGGAAATTTTTAGGTGTCATGAGGCAGCAATTTCTGCCAGGAACACAGTCAGAGGGGCAGCCCCACTTCAGCTTCTCTTATGGCTTCATTTTGCTCCTCTATGAGGGGTACTGGTTTGTATAAGCTTTCTATGAGACCCATTATGGGAGAAATGTCCTTACATCCTCTAAAGCTTTCATAGTCTCCAAAGACTCCTTTCATACTTCCACCAGCTTCTCCTTCCCACATCTGCATCCCTATCTATCACAGAAAACACTTGTTAATTCAATTACAGACACAGAGGCTGCACAAATGAACACCAACACTGGACATATAATGGAAAAAGTATTATCCTCCATCACAGAAAGGTCCAGGACCAATTTCACATGGGGACACTCAAGAAGCTTTCACAATGGCTTTATTATTTTATTTTATTTTATTTTATTTTATTTTATTTTATTTTATTTTATTTTATTTTATTTTATTTTATTTTATTTTATTTTATTTTATTTTATATCTTCTCAATGAATTAATCCAGAATCTTGCAGGTCTTCCAGGTCGTCCAGATTCATCCAGGTCTTCAAATTCAAAACTTTTGGTCCCAGAAATTAGAATTCTATAAAAATGTAGTTCCTGTTTTTAAAACTAACACCTTGTGAGATCAAGAACACTAAATCAATAAATGCATTTTCTTGTATGAATTGTTTGAACCTTCACTGTTTACCTTTAAAATCCTTGAAATTCTTATTTAAGACTTGCAAGGTCTCTGGTAAATCAACCTCTAACAAACAGTCAAAAGTAAAGGAAGTTTATCAGTATTTCTCTGAACAGTTTTGTGGCAAACCTTTGTTGTTTATAACTCACAGTTCAAGCTGCGTGAGCATCTTGGGGCTACCTCTTTCATGTCTCTTTTGAGTGGTCAGGGGACTACTCAGGGCTTGGGGACAGGTGGAAGGGTCATGGCTGAAAGCATTTATCCCTCAGGAAACTGCTGTGAGTCTACCTTCAGGTCTTGGAGTGTGTCAGATGCCTGACACAGGCAGCACAGCAGCTGACCCTGGCCTTCGATGTGCTTGTCAGTAAGTATTTTCACGTATTAATTCTTAAGACCTGTGGGATTAGAGGGATAGTTTTCACATTTTCTCTAAGGAAAATATAAGGGGATGGTGTTAGCAATATCCAGGGTATCATTTGAAACTATTTCATTTGTAAAGAGGCATTGCCTTTTTGAGAGAGGTGCAGTTCAATGCAGAATCTTTTGCCTTCAGTAAAATATTATCTGGCTCAACATAAGTGTTGCACGAATCATACATGTCAGATTTGAAATACCTTTTTTACACCATGTTTGTATACATGTACAGAATGCATATAAATACATGCCAGATGTATTCAATAAACATACAAGAGTACAGAAAAACACTTTAGAAAATTCCATTCATCTCTCATGAAAGAGGGACTTTTTTTCCTAAATATCTAAAATGCTTTAAAATGCCTTCATGGCAAGAGGCAGAGAATCGGTATTTTGCTGGTGACAGTTTCATAAATCTATTTGTTCATGACTATTTATACAATTTATACAATGCTAAACAGAACTATAGGGAGCTAAGCAACCAAAAGTTACACCACTGTGTTACGCTGAGGTCTTTCAGACTGCCAGAGTCAAATTCTAGTTCACATGACAAAAATAGTGCCAACAAGGATTGCATAACCTTGTAATCTGCAGCCACAATACCAACCTGTGCTGGCACCTGTGCAGTGGAGCTTTACCTGCTTCAGACATAATCCGGAAACACACACACTAGGTGGGGGATTTGTGGTGCCAGGTCACTGAGGGATCTCTTGCTTTTCCTGCCATGGAAAGTCATCAGCCTAATGAGCAACTCCACCTCCTCTTCTCATGACTCGTCCCAAAGGAAGATGTGGGGCAGGGGCTGCAGCAATTGCAGCAAGCTGGTCATCACCAAAATGCTCCCCCAGAAAAATGTAAACCCCGCAGAATCTTCTTTTTCAACTGATCTGTGTGTCCCAAGTAACTACAGATTAATATGAATTTAGGTAAAATCTCATGTTTATGAGAAAAGGCAGAGGGGACAGAGGTCTCCAAAGACAGGCTGAGGAAACAGATCCTCATGGCAGCTGCCAGTGCCTCAGATGTCCCAGCACTGCCCATGGTACAGCAGAGGGGTACAAGGTTTGATTCCCCCCATCATTTGTCACCTCACAATAGATACCCTGAGTGGGAGGCATGACACTCTGGAAGCCAGAGAGTGCTGCTCTTATTTGTCCCTTATGCTCTACACAGTGCAGATAGTTGCACATTTTGAAGAATAAAGGCCACCAAGTCAGTAACCTGTATCAAGGGAGGTCTTGCACCTAGCAGGGAAATAAATGGCTCTCAGGCATTGCTTCAGTGGGAGGGAAGCATGAACATGGGCAGCCACTGAAACCAGGATAGAGTTCAGTATGGTTTTATCCCTGAATATTTCTGAAAAACCAGTGCTATATACATATGCAGATGTTTTATTATTGTAATGCCAAAAATAAATGTGCTACTTTACTTTGAAATAAAATAAAAGAAAATAATTTTTAATTGTTGAAAAAGAGAAGAATATAATGTTCTTTGTGAAAGCATTTGGCATGGCTGTACTGCTTACATTTCCAAAGCCAGTGTATTTATAGAAGCCTAAGACAAAATAGAAAGTTAAGTCCAGGACTGATTCCTTGATCTGAACTTTGAAACTGAGGTCAGAAAATTGCAGTGTCAGTCATGATGTCTGAGCAGGTGACAAACAGCAGCACTCACACAGCTTGCTTCTTCAGAGATGAGTTGTTCTCAGTCCTCAAGATCTCACAGGCTGCTGAGCTCTGTCTTCAGCAAAGTTTTAATTGAAAATGTGATAAGCTACTCCCTCTCTGTAGGAAGCTACCAGCACTTAGGAGATCACCTGGGTAAAGCACCTGTCTCTGGCGATCACTGTGCACTGTAGAGGTTTTCCTTGAGTGAGAGACACAGTTAATGATATGGCCCCTCTCCCTGCAAACAGCCAATGTCTGAAAATGAGGAAAAAGGAATGAATGACCTGTGGCTTGGCAGAAGTTAACTACTCAATCACAGGATAAAAACTGAGGCCAGTGTAATGAGGCAAATAAAAATAAATCTTGGCAATAACTTCCGTGTTGCAGTCTGTGGCTGAGACTTTCAGATCCATCAAGAGTTTTAGTCATCATACAGAATGCTGACATTTATGAATCTGAAAAAATTGTCCATGGCTGAGAAAAGAAGTAAACTGATTATGGTCCAGGATTGATTTTGGACTGGGGATGTTTATGAATATATAAAGTTGGTATTCAGACAAAATTCTTTTTCTTTTAAAAATGAGCAATTTTAGCAGAAGGAGTTTTAGAAAGCTAACAGATATAAGTCTTGATAAGTCTTCTACAGAAACAGTTTTTAAAAAAGAAGGGAAGGTTTAGTGGCAGATGTTTCTCAGTCTTCATATTTAATGAGGAGCAGGAATGTCATGGAGCAAATATTAGCAAGAAGGTACTAGGCCAGCAGCTGTTTAAATACAATGGACTGAATATAGCCAAAATAATGATGCACTATTAACCAAATGCTGCTATGCTTCTAGAAGGAATAATCTGCACAAGAATGTGGTACCACTTGTGTGTATAAACGTTCTTAAATAGCTTTTCACTGCACACCTAGAATAGCAGCATGTGAAGTCACCTGATGTCCTGTCAATGCTAGACCCACAGATTATTCTGCTCCCAGAAATGTGTGGATTTTTACCATTTTTCATTACAGAAACCTTGCCACACCCTTTTCTGAGATGTGTCCTCCACAGTTTGATTCTCTGCACACACCTTAAAACATAAGAATAGATGATCTGGGTTCAGACAAGGAGTGCCAATCTGGGTTCTAGGTATTGGTTATTTACTGAGTATAAGAAGAAGACAAGCAAAAGTTCTTTAGCTCCTCTCTGCTCACAGACAGCAGCAGATGAGAGACATCCTGAGCAAGACATGGCACCTGCATCTTTGGAGCTTTACTGGACACTTTTTTCTATTTTCATTTTATCTGTTGCCAAACTTATTTGTAGTTTTGTATCCAAAACACTGTAATTTTTACAGTTTCTACTTATCTCCCCAGTTCTACTTTTCTCCCTCTCTTCCTAGCCTATAATTCCTAAGGTTCCCCAGGAGTTCTTATTAAAACTAGCCTTGTATGTGCTATCTTCCTTTCCTTTTTTTTTGGCAATGAGTTTACTTGATGTGTAGTTGACAAAGCCTGACATGCTTGTTTTGAAGCTGTTGCAGACTAATTACATTTAGTGTGCTCTGGTTTAAGTTCATCTTGCTTGAAAAACACGCCATACCTCTGACCATTTTCCTTGCTCATTTGTGACTGTATTTTAGAGGGGAGATAAACAAAATTCAGAATGCAAGAATGTGATCAAGTTTGTTTGTTACAGTAATGACATTTAAAAGCTAGATCTCTACATCTTTCCTGATGGTGTTTAACTTTGTGTTTTCATTTTAAATTATAGGGAGTACTGAGATGACATTTTCATATGACAATAAATCTAAAATCCATCTTTTGACTGAGTAATAGTTAATGTCAGATATTTTTTGTAAGTGCATTTCTTTGCAGCTGTCAACAGTTGTTCAGGTCAAAATAATCTGCAGTTCTTTGTGATCAGTTTTATTTTAAACCTCTCTAAATAATTTTGTAAAGTCAGAAAACTTACAAACACTTATGACTTGAGATCAATTTACGTAACCGTCCTAGGGTGACTTTATGGTGCTTGTAAGCCCTTTAGGATGCAGTAACCCCTTTTCTGGTTCATGTATGAAAGAACACCCATCCAATAGAAAACCCATCATTTTGAAAATCCATTAATTTGAAACCCATCATTTCTTCCTGTTTTCTTTCCTATCTTCTGTGTAGCTATTACTTTTGCAGAGGGCCTTCCCTTTTACCCCATACCAAGCTACTTTCTCTAAAACCTTTTTGGAGAGGTATATAATCAAAAGCCCTCCTGAAATCCAAGCCTGGTAAATAAACCATCTTAATATTGATAAACAATAGTTTAATGAGTTCTCCAGGTACTGAAACAGGCTTGAGACCCATTATATCTTCCTGCAAAAACTATGCTAATTCTGCCCTATTAAATCATATTAATGAATGTATACTGTTAGTATTGTTATTTTTTACAGTTTCTACTAATCTTGCCAGTTCAAAAGTACAACCTCCTAGTCCATAATTTCTAAGGTTCCCCAGGAGTTCTTATTAAAACTAGCCTTGTATGTGATATCTTCCCTTCCTTTTGTACTGAGGCCAATTTAAGTGATAGGTTATCCACCACAACTAAAAACATGAACATTTCAAACCTGAATTATCTAAGACCCACTGGGAAAATTCTATCAGCTCTGGTGGTGCTCTATCCATTTTTTTTAAAAATTATCCTGAAACATCTTTTGCTGACTGTTCTGAGATGGTTCCCCTACTCTTTCTCCTGTAAAGAAAGGCTGTGGGAGAAAGACCAGACTCTGTGACAAATTGACTGCTGATGGAAATATTGCACTTAGCTTTTCTGCTGCTTCTTTATCTTCCTTGAGCAATCCTTTTACAACTCAGCTATCTTTCAGTACCTACAAGTTTTCTAAAAGACATGCCATTTCTGGTATGGCTGGAAAAGTTTCGTTACTAACATTCATATAGCAAATTGAACAATTGGCTGTTTGTTGAATTTGTTCTGTCCTGTCTTGAAGTATTTTTATATTCAGCATGCCTGAGTATGTGATCTTTTCTAGTTTGGAGATTGTTTCCACATTTCTTACACCCGGAAATATCTTCTCTCTGCTATACGACCGCAGTCTCTCATGACCTTTAAAACTTTGGATAAAAGTATATATGCGAGCTTCTAAACTAATGCTTTTATGTAATCTCCCTCCCACCTATAATTGTTTTATTCTCTTACCAGGACTTTTCATTTCCTTTGATGAAACTATATAATCTTCATGCAGTTCCCAATTTTGAAGCTAAGTGATACTGGAGCGTGGGGCTAGGAGCTTTTTCCTGTCTTTTGGGAGCTTTCCTCAGTTCTACATGGCTTCTGGGTATAAGTATATTGAAGTCAGCATTACAAGATAGTTGTTTAATAATGCTTCAGACTAGGACTTGTGAGATGATCCCATGAGGACTACATCAAATCATGCTTCTCTGTTTATGAGTTTTCTATCCAGCTACTCCAAGAGATAGTAACTTTAAAGCATCTACTATGTCCAAAAATGTAGCTTCAGTATAAGGTCCCATGAGGGACAATGGTGCAAAAGAAAGTGGGGAGGAATGAGGCTTGTCTTCATTAGCATGTTTTCTGCCTTTTTTGGGTTCTCTATTACTCCCTTAGCAGTTACAATCCAGATGGTCTCTGCCTCGGGTGATTATAGGGCATTTTCATACTGTCAGTCTGAAGTTGCAGTTGCTGGGGCTCCTTTTGAATTGCCATGAATATACTGATAAAGCAGGTTGTGCATTGATCAAAGTCACTCATTTCCTTCCATAACTTCCTTATTGTATAACATCCCACCCCTACTCAAACAATTAATTTTTAAATTCCTATTCTCTGTTATTTCAATGTTCCAAGACTATTTTTCTTCTATTGGGTTTCTGCAGTGCCTATGTAATAATAGCTATATGTTTTTGGTGTCTTTTTGAGTTGGTATATGGACCTGCTTTGTACACAGGCTTGTTTATGCACTTTAACAAGCTTGTGGTCTTCTCAGTGGACCACAGTGTTGGTTGGAGCTGGGATACACCAGCAGCAGGTCTTTAATTGTTTCTCCCTGAAGACAGTTCAGTGTCAGTGATATTCCCCTGCATTTGCAGAAATGCCTGCTCAAGTACACAGATAATAGCTTTCCTTTTAATGAAAAGAAAAAACACACCCTTGTGTACTCAGCATATACCCAGTTCCAAATGCTTACTGTCCTGTGAGGCAAAGGATAGTCTACTCCCTCAGCCTCTAATCTGTTTCATTCTTCACATCTGTACCACTGTATCTTTTAGAACTGTGTTTCAAGAAAATCAAATTTAGTCAAAACATTCAGGGGAGAAGGTGGAAGTACTGTGTCCCAAGAAAAACACACAAAACCAAAACACAGCAAAGGAAGCAGGAAGTGGGCTTTTAAATTCAAGGGAGAAAGTTTTCTCTATGGGCTAGATACAGAATTATTGGCAAAGAGGTATCAATATTGTCTTGGTAGGCATGAGATGGTAGAAAAAGCAATGGTGGGAGAAGAAAGTGAGAGCTAATATACAGTTGTAGCTATTTAAAGTATAGAAATATCATCCCAACATGCTGAAGGATGGGGAACTGCAGGTCTGAGAAGCAGCATGAGGAATAACACCGGGGCTACTGAAAGAACAAAGGACTTCAAAAGCTTTCTTTTAAGACAGGAAGAAATAGACAAGGAGGCCACTAAAGTATTTGCTTCTGTCTTCTATATTTTTATTAGTTTCATCCACTAGAAAGCATGACATGAGAAATAGAACTTTTACATTAGAAGGTACTCAATTACCCCATGAAAACAGGAATGACCAAGGCACACAGGAAAGATTGTTTCACAGAGATCATGTGAAAGCTACTGGCTCTTTGGTGGAGGGAAGAGCTTCCAGTAGGAGGCATTAAAGAAAAGGATCATGGAAAGACATGGAAGGTGCAGTCTCTTCTCTCTTGAAAATGTGAAGGAAATATGAGAAGTGTTGTATGCAGATGCGGGTGGACTTTAAAGTATAACAAGTCAGATTTGAACCTGATATGGAACAAGAAGACTTTAGCAGAGATATCTCAGAAGGGAAATAGTTTACTCTGGGTGGATACAAGATGATGTTTTGTTGTGTTTGGAAGAAAGCTGTGCTCAGCTGCTTGCTAGAAAAGAGAGCTGTGTTCATGATGATGCTCAGCCATTTTGGGGAGTGGCTGCAGCCACAAGTATGGGCATACTGAAGATGTAGGAGGAAAATAACTACCTGTGTTTTCTGGTGGAATATAGCATTTATCTATACATCCCTTTCCATGTATTTACATATTGCTACCTGCTTCTGTGTTGCAACTCTGGTAGAAGTCTGGACCTCCAGGTCACCAGCAAATGGCTTGGTAGTGCTGGAGGGGAAGCTCTTCTCATGGCCACCTTTTAGCACACACAGCAAAGTGCCTCAAATGGAGGCTTTCACACAATTTCATTCACTACCACAGTTTTCCAGGGATCTCCTGATGCACTGGCATGAACTCAGTGACATGCTGGGGGCCAGCAGTGCCTGCCCCCTCACTGGCCCCTGCAGAGGTTGAGACAGGGGAGCTGTCAGACTCTGCCCCAGCTGCAAACAGCTGAGAAAGGAGCAAGCTTACATCCTGATGGCTGGAGGTGAGAAATCAGCCAGGGGAAATACAAAGTTAATGCACTGGCATATTCTGTAAAGGATTCAAAACCAAGAAAATGGTCCAAAACTGCACCCCTCAATGGATGCTGTCTATTATTAAAGAGATATATAAACCTCAGTTATGTATCTCACAAAGGAAGACAGGGTGTTTTTTTCCCTCATTGGTAAATGTATTCCAGCCTGTCATTTTGTTTAATCTACATAATACTAGTTCTGTGAATTTTATACAGGTAGCAAAAACCTAAAGATATGTCAGTGTCTTATTGCATATTACTGGCACTCTACTTTTGAGTGGATAAAACAAAGGTAATGCTTAGAAGTGTCTTAAGTCATGCATGATGATTATTTTAGGTATATTTTTATCTAAATCAAAGTTAGTTTTCAAGGCAGAAAATGATGGTTTTGTAAACATCTGCTTAAAAATGCCAACACATTGCTTCTGAAGACTTGATAAAAATGATGAGACCCATAGGTTTAACTCAGATACACTTCCCAATATGCCAAAACTGTTGGTCTGCTACCAAAAGACTTTATGCCAGAACTTAAGAATTTTTTAATATCACAACATTGACTGGAGGGTACTGACCACTCCAGAATCCCACCACTATGACAGGGTGTATATTCCAGGAGAGCCTGTGTGCCAACATATGAAAGGGAGACTGATCTTGACAGAAAGGGACAAATGAGGGAAGAGCACTACATCTAGACAAAGCAAGACCAGAAAAGCCAAACCCCAAACAACAGCAACCAAGAAACCCACCACTAAAAAATCGACTGAAAATCAATGGCTAACTGCTGGATTGTGAAAGCTGAAGTTAGAGAAACAATTGACTTGTCTCATATTCCAGCAAAAAAAAATTATCTGGCCTATCAGCACTGAGAAAAGAAAACACAATAAAACCCCTCTTATCTTACTCATTTCCACTGACAGCTGTCTGGTTAGGGGTGACAAATAGGCAGTAGAGTTTGTCTAACATTGGTGTTAGGAATTAGAAGTAGGAAGGTACCTGCTAATACCATCATTATATTTTATAATATAAAGATGGAGACTGGAAGGAAGGATGTTCTTATCAAAAAACCCAGCTTATATAATGCCTGCCATGGTTGTAATAGTGGTCTGCTCTTGAGGCAGAGGGAGCCTATTACATCCCTTTACACATTCCTGCTGCCATGCAACCATTTTCAGAAGAAGAGCTGATAATGTAAGATTTTACCAAGCAAAGCCACTAGAAGTTTGACATAATAAAAGTCCAGTTGTGATTTTCCACTGTACCTATAACTAGTACTCACTGGATTAGAATGTGCTTGTCCACTTTCACTGAATACAGCTCAGAATATTTCATTTCAGTTTCTCTAGTCTGAAATCTGTGTAATGGGAAGGATTTATTTCTGGATCAATATTTTGTTTAATCTTTTTTTACAAGCACATAATGCATGCAAATAAGAAAAAAAACCTTTGAATGCTACCTCAAGTACTCTGGATATAAAAAGCAAATATCACCAACATTCTGTTTTGACTTTAGAATTCAGAATGAATTATTATTTTGTTAAAAAAGTACTTCTGTCTGCAAACCAGGCTCATGTGAGGTATGTCCTCAGTGAACCATGGTAATATACATCATCAATGACAGCAGAGGAGATATGTAAGGGAAAGTTTTTGTCCAGCCAGCACTACATAAAACCTTTTTCAGTGAAGGACATAATCACTGTCGGGGGGGAGAGGAGCCATAACCTCCCTGTGAGCCAGGACTGCAGGGAAGTCTCCGGGACTCTGGATCAGTGCCTTCCTCTAGTGGAGCTACTAAAGGGTACCCTTTGACAAATTACTTACCTTCTCTTATCTCTGGCTTCCTCCACTAAAAAATAAAGATAACAATATTTCCATACTTCACAGAAATGTTTTGAAGTTTAGAACAGTAAAAAGCTGAGATATCCTGGTCCCTTTACAACAGGCCATGTGAGTCCATAAGATAGAAGCTACAGAAAACAATATTTTTGGTCCTGTGAGTGACCATCATTGTGCTAACAATAAAACAACTGACCTCCTCAACAGCAGGAGAGATGGCACTATGAGGAAATATCTCATTTCCCTGCTGTAACAACAATATAAATCTCTGAGAGTATGTTCAGGCTGGGTTTGGAACTGAAACACTACATAGCAGCATCTAACACAGGAGGTTCCCTCTTGAGCATCAAGAAGCACTTGTTTACAGTCAGAGTGACTGAGCACTGGCACATGTTGCTCAGAGAGCCTGTGGAGTCTCCATCCTTGGAGTTATTCAAAAGCTGTCTCCTGCACAAACAGCTTTGAGTGGCCCTGCTTGAGCAGGAGTGTTGGGCTGGATGACTCCTGATGTCCCTGCCAATCTCATCCATTTTGGAATTCTGTGAGATTCTGTAGAAGATGTCAGATCAGAAAAGATAGCAGTGGATTTCCAGCACTCTTCAGTTAATGCACTTAACTGATGGAAATACTGTATGTAGCTTTCCTTCAGGCAAAAAATCATTTGGGGAGATGTGATGTAGTATCCTAGGAGTTCTGATAGCAGAAGTGGGATTTTAAAAGGTTGTTCTACATTTACTAAGAGATGTGAACTTAACTGGGATATACAGATTTAGGAGGTTTTATGACTCTTCTGCAATCACTGTACTCTAAAAGCAGGTGAACATTTCATACCCTTAGGAACTGTACTACTGGTCTCATTATCATTGCAAAGCTAATCACCATTCCCATCTATCTGAAGAGAAGTTTTTTCTAGGAAAAAAATATAATATTTTCTGTAATCGACGTGATTTAGTACACTGAGAAAAGGCTTTGCTTGGATTTATCTTCCTTGAGAACTTTCTGTTATCATTGCAAGTTTCAGAATGCATTGTCTTTTCAGTGTAAATAATTGAAGAGTTATATGCCCATATGAAAAGAAAAAGAGAGCTCTTTCTGCTCCTGTGTGTTACACTTCAATATAAATGTGGCCTCTTTGAAAGTATGCAAAGCCTAAATTTAATCTTTGCTTAGGGATTGTCAATAATATGATATTGACACTTAACAGTAAGCTAGGCATCAGTACAGGACAATTAAAATCTTGGTATTCTTGAGCAAATGCCACAGAAAAAATAAATTAAAAATGCCAGCAATAAAACATCCACCTGACTAATTATTTTAGATATAAAATAATGAAAAAGAAAATAGAAGAACTGAAAAAGAAATCCGTGATTTACCAGCAGAAAGACTATTTCTGCATTGTGTGAGAAGACAAAAAGTACACAGTCCTTTCTGGGAAGACACTAGTCAGCTTGTCCTAGATTTTGGGGTAAATTTGCAATATTTGGTTGAGGAAATAAAATTTTAAGAGGATTGTGCTCATGTGGAGGAGAGGGGAATTTTGTTTATTTTTTTTTGTTTTAGTCCTTTCCATTGTATGGTATGCTCATGAGAACACTTTTTTTTTTTTTTTTTTTTTTTTTTTTTTTTTTTTTTTTTTGCTAAAACCTATTTGGTGGTGCAGCATTGCATATTATGTTACTACAATGTGGCAATCCAGAGCTGAGGCTTCCAGAGCCCCTGACTTTTCACAGTTACTGACATTAGTTCCCTCTCTGGCTGTCTTTCCAAGACAGTTAAGTATGGGGGCAGATCAGGCCTGGGGCACCCTGCAGATGTGCTTTGCTCCACAATATATGTCCATCTCTCTCCAGAGCACACAAGACATGTAATGGAAGGCACAGCATGGTCCCAGCTACTTATTTTAAAGACCTATGAAATATCTGCATTGAACAGATTGTTTGGAACCCTTTGTTATGAAAAAATACACAGGTGACTGTAGGCAGTTTGGGAAGCCATGGTAGAACACACAGTGCACCATGACTCTGGCACATCTGCTGTTGGATGATGAGCAAATGTGTCCTTTGCACTACATCCCAGGAAAGAGGCATGGGGGCCTGCCCACACCCCATGAAGATGTGCTGGGCAGCTTAAAAGAGAGGATTTATTTTTGCTTCCAGGTGTGTAGGAAAGGATTTCTCCAGGTTATGGGGAAGGTGTTTTCTGTCCTGCAATACAAGAAAAGCTGTGGCACTGTCTCCTGGCGTGGATAACCTCACCACAAGAACCCTTTTAGGAGAGGTCTGGTGTGAAAGATCAGGTTCACCAAAATTTTCTCTTGGTTTAGTGGCTTAGGATACTGAGTCCTACTGGAAGTCAATGTACTTGAGCTCTTGAATTGATTATGTACTACTGCCCTGCTCTGCAGAGAACAGATTGCTCCATACAATCCTCTGATGTTAGTTCTGCTTACTAACATTCACTGCAACCTCACATCAAAATTAAAGAGTCTATTTTTATTGTTAAAAGACACTTGAAAATAATCAGTGCCAGATCAGTTGCAAGGACTTCCTGGACTGTAAATGGACAGCAATATCCTACTTTGACTTCATTTTTTCATCTTAGCATTTATAGAGAATAGGTTGCTCTTACTTTTGATGACTGTCCAGGGGCCAGGCTTTCTATAAATAAAACATAACTAATTCATAACCATGCAGCTAATATGTACTTGTTATCTAGGGGATTGAATTTATGCACCTAACTCTTTGTAACACTAATTGCTCTGTTGTAGGTTGCAAGGTAAGTCCTTTGTGCATAGGGGAGAAAAAAGCTTTCCCACTACCTGCAAATCAGTAGAACACAAGATAAAATTTATGCAGAGAAAAACTCTTTCTTGATCATATAGAGCTAAAATATAACTTCAAGGTTCAGTTTGAAAAGAGGATAATGCAGAACAATATGCCCCAGAGGAGGCACTGTGAGATATTTCGCTTCTTGGAAATGCTTGGAAACATTACAATGCCTGAGAGTCTCACTGTAGAAGAGTATACCTGCATATCAAGAGTAGACAGCCCATTAGTACCTAGCATCTTTGTTTGGTGACCTGGAAAACATGGTTAAAGAGAGCCTGTCTCCCCTCAGGCAGCACAGATATCTTGTGGAACATCACCCTTAGGGCGTTATGGGACAGAACAGGAGTGGTGAGTATCTTTCTTTAACCTGTTTCCTTGGTCAAAGGTTGACTTTTGCAAGACCCCTCAGAAACAGATAGAAAGCAGCCTCTCCCATTGCATCCTCCCATTCTCCATCTCCTCTTCTTCCTCCCTGCAGCGCCCTGCAAGGATCAGGAAGACTTCAGCTTACAGGGATTCTCATGTATTCACCGACTTCTTAAAGAGGAACGATAAAACAAGTGGCCCATCACACAGCAAAACCAGAATAATGGAGGTGACAGAAATTAGAGCATAACCCATATTTCACTTGGGCCCGTTTAGGACCCTTAGTCACCTTTTTTTTTTTCATATCGCATCCACACACAGAGCTTTCCAGAGAGAGCAAAACGGACAGTAAATTAAAAAAGACAAATTCATTCCTTCTCCCTTTCTTTTAATTTCACACCATGCTACAGTGACTCAGAACTAAAGCCAAAATCCAAATTTTTAGTTTTGATTTTAGCATAAAAAATTATAGATATCCTTGATCAATATAGTTTTTTGCAGGAAGTTAGCTAAGATTTTGAGATGTTTCAACATCCACTGCTCCTTGTAAGGAGTTACTGCAAGTCAATTAAGAGAATCAGTTAAAAATAGCTTTCCCTTGATAAAGGAGATATTTCTCTCTCTATTAGGACACATTGCTACGTTCTGTAACCTTACAGGGAAACAGCATTATCAGCTAAACTGCCCCGGTTTACTTTCTTTTGTCTAATTCTGTAACACCCACGTGTCTTACAGAGGAACCAGCTATGGTAGGTGTGGTGGAGTGTTTTACCAGTATTTGCCCTGGGACCTGATGTAGATGAAAATAAAAAAAATTATCCAAACTCAGAGGAAATGAGAAAATTATCTGTTTAGAAAAAAAGAAAATCCTTATACAGTTTTAGGACAAAAATCAAAACAGTTCAATTTTGCAGAAGGAGAAAGAGAGACCATGCAAAGCAGCAGATTTGTAGAGAGTTGCTTGTATAAACCAATATAATTACATGGCAACTTGGACAGCTATGGCCTTGGAGAGTGCTCCTTGAGCTGTATCCCTGGAGAGGCAGCCTGAAGGCTTCTCAGAACAGGAGCTCTGCATTGAGAATGTCTCCAAAATGCAGAGATGAAACAGGGATATAGGCACACAGGCCCTCAAGAGCCCCTGCATCATCAGATCCACTTACCTGCTCCTGAAGACTACCAGGTGATACCACTCCCTTTATCAGTTTATAAAATCCATCTTACAGCTAATCAAGCTGTTGGATCTTGCTACTGAGTCTGAGATTTCTGTCCAGGAGTGCTGCACAGAGTGATGGCCAGGTGTGGTACCTGCTGCTCTGCAGAGGTTTTCCCCTGTGCCCTTGTACAACTGGTGAGGGCTCTCTTCCATTGGGCTGTGGACAGAGAAGGTGCCCCTGACCACAGAGTTATAACCTCAGCTCAGTTATCAGGTTACTTGAAGCTGTAATTTATTTTTTTGTAACAGTAAAATCTGCTAGTGAACTGATTTATTTTCCAGTAAAAATGCAGATAGAGTGGGAAGTTTTCTCTGTGTTCAGATATTTCTTTCTAAAACTGAAATCAAATATTTCTTTCGTAACATTTCAGTTTAGCAGGTAGTGTAGAAGCTCTCTTCATAGTAGCTTTGCTGCTGCTTCTGCAGCAGAGAAAGAAGTTTGAAAGGTGCAAACTGCAGGAAGACATACAACACTCGCTGGCTTTCTGATAGAACTTTGAGTCCTGTGGGGGCTTTATGGCTTTTTCTTACAATCTCAGGGCAAGCAAATACATTGAAATGAGCACACATGAGAAGCCCAGAGCTCAGGGAAGCTGCTTTTGATGTCATGCTGCAATCACCTGTACCTGCTCCATCTGCAGTGCCTCAGTGGGAAATGCCTTTCTCCACCCAGCTCCATCTCAAAATTTTTAGCCATAGGGTTTCAGTGCCAAGCCCATCCTCCCTCTTAACTGGTGCATGGCACACAGAGTGATCACTGCTGGTGGCAGAGGGTGTAACAAATGCAGAATCAAGATTTAAATTTGACATTCACAGAGCATCTCAACCCTGTGCCAAAAAACTCCAAGACCATTCAGGTAACATTTAACACTGAGTTTATTCTTCCTCAAGCTACCCAGACAGAGTTTGCATGTGGAGCGGGTGCTCCAAGATGGAGGAGGAGCTCTCACTTTCTCTGTTGCAGCTCCTTCCAAGGTGTCCCCTTGTCCAGACACTCTACAGAGTATGGGATCTACTCCTTCCCTACACACACTAGGGTTATATTTAGGAAAGGCTGTGGGGAAGTATGATCACTAACCTATGAAGGGACTGGACTAGGAGCAAACCATGGAACCCTAATGTCTGGCAGAACATTGCCACATTCCCAGGAGTTCCTGTCAAAGTATCTGCACACATTCTTGCCCATGGCTGGCAGAGAGTTTTAAGATGTGTCACACAAACAAGACGCCTCTGACCCACATGGGTTTTCTGTCTTGGTCTGTGTGTGTGGAGACTTTGCTGCAGAGCACAAGAAAAAGCAGTTCTATTTCTGCCCATCAAACAACCAAGAGTAAGCCACCACCTTTCCTCTTGTTACAGAATATTGCCATGGTTTCATGGAAGAAAACAAATACATATTTCATCTTCTGAAAAATATAATGATTTTACATTTCCCCAGTTCCTCCTTATACAGTTCTTGTCAGACACAGGAGCACGCTTATTTATTTCCCGTCTGTGTTTACAAAGTCTTGCAAATAGTCATATAAGATTTTTGACACCTAGAATTATGATTTCGGGGCCAGGATGTTTTTTCCCTGCTCCAGCAACACACAGCACCTGTAAAACTGCTTTCATTACCCTGCTCTTGGAGATTTCTCTTACATGAATCCACAGTTTGAAAATTGTTCTGAATAGTAAAGCATACTGATCCCCAAAGAACCAGCTCTTGCAGCCTCACTCAGAAGGTATGCCATAGCACTTAATTATGTTTCTCATAGATTCCAGCACCAAATATTGCAGCAGCTTTGTGTAAGAATTTATATTTTGGAGAATATCTGCAATTAACTGAATTCTCCTTCCAACAGCAGAAGATGTCTGTGTGTCAGTTCACACAGTAGTTCACCAAGAAGCGTACTACAAAATATTTCCAGGGCAATCCTTTCAGGGTCAGCAGTTTACAAACAAATTTTCAGACACAATTAAAATGTTTTATACCTCCACAGGCATGAGGATAATAAACAAAATAATCCTGTACTCAATATGTCTCTCCTTCAAAAATTCTTCATTTTCCTTGGAATCTGGTCTGAGATACCTTCTTTAAATTTTAGTATAGGCTTTTGTTTTTTAAATGTTTTAAGAACCATTTAGTTTATGCATTCATTAAGTTAGATGAAATTTAGTCTCTGAAAAGTGGGGATAATGCCTGAAAAAACCTTTGAGTAAATAAATTCTTGCAAAGAATACAAGTTCAGATGCTGTTTCTGTAAATAAGGGAGCGAGGTCAAATTTTTTGAGGTTATTTGAATTGTGAGTGAGTTCAAGGAAATTAAGACCCCTGATGCTAAAAGCCATTTAAATGGAGGCCTTTTGAAGAAATAGCTACAATGCCTGTTGCCTGTTTCCCACAATGTTCTGGCAACAGCAGATTCACTAAAATGCCTTTAAAATTTAAAGAGTAAGGTATTAAAATGAATAAAACACTACAGAATCCCAGGTGTCCAGCTAAGATTCCCTGCAGCAGAAAAACACCCAAAGAGAGCCGATTTCTTCATGTCTTTGATGTGAGAGAAGGCTTAATGAGCTCAACAGTATTAGTTTCTAAGGAGACACATGCAGAAATTAGCTCCATTTTGCTTAATAAACTCTTAAACAAAAATGGTTTTGATGTTAGTCTTGGTGAAGATGAGATTTTAAATCTTTTTTTTCATCTGCTCTCTGGGATGTTCTTATTTGAACAAAATAAGACTCATTTCTCTAAATTAATGAGACTCTTCATTTCAGGATCTTAGTTTGTAAAGTGTGTACTAGATCTAGTCAACATCTGTTAAATTAAAACAGCTATTCAATTACAATAAAATTTTTCTAGCAACTTTTCATTTTGCTCCATGTTATAGTCTGGTGCTGACAAGTAGATAAAGTGACTCAGATAAATTTATGCTATCTTCATATAAAAAGTTGTTTTCTGGAGCTTGTTAAATTTTTGGGTTTGAGGAGTTCATTAGCAACATTTTCACAGTGAACTTTACCCTTTTTAAACAAATCTTTGTGGGTTTTGGAGTAATTTTACCATGTAGAATCCAAATCTTTGAAAATCTAGAAAATGAAAGAAATCAACTGGCATTTAAGCAGGTTTAATAGTTATTTCTCCAAGCCTAAAAAGTGAGGGAGATACTTCCTCACTTGGACTTGCTTTCAAGTATGGGAAACTGAAGCCACTTCCACAGTGAAGACAACCTCCTGCACAGCAGATTCCCACTCTTGCCTGCAGGATCTGCAGGGTAGCAAGGTCAGTGGGGGTGATGAGTTTCTCCTTGGGACACAGGGTTGCCCATCATTCCTGTTCCCAATGGGAAGGAATGACACACTGTCATTAGGCCTGCTTTTAGCCCAGTCTTTTAGCCACAGTGAGGGGGTTTAAGAAGAGGTCAGGTGTTTCAGCACCATGCTGAGATGACAGTGTTGGCACACTCTGCATCCTTCCAGAAATTTCTGCAGCATTTTGAAGTACCTTGAGTTCCAGTAACTAATGCAGCAATTGTAAAGGCTAGTTTACCTCAGTTATAGTGACTGGATAGATACAGAGTTGAAAATGCTAGTTTCCCTAGTCTGTTCCATTGCTAATGCCTGTTTAGTCATCAGGATATGTTGATTATTTTTTAACATATTAATGTTCATTTCTGTGGGAAAATGGGTTCATTTAGGATATATCCACACCTCCATACCTGTCCATAGATGCATGATAACTATATGCTTACTACTGAGCTAAGACCTGAGGAGGTGCAGAGGAACTTGTATTCTGTTTCCAGCAGTAACTTCTGCATGGAGCTGCCCAGAGAAGTTTGCCCTGAATCCCTGGGGATGTCAATCACACCAGACAGCCTGTAGCAGAGCTGTGACATTGCAAAGAGATTTCATTGACACCAAACCACATCTGGCATCACAGCTGGTAACTTGCTGTTAGGGCCTGTTGCTTGACTCAGCATTCACCACTTTCTAAAGCTGGAGGGAATATTAAAAGCAGAGACCTTTAACACATCAGCCAAAGTTTCAAATAGCAGATATCACTAATGCTTGTTCAATTCCTTCTGAAATTTGTCATTCCAAGTCCAATGTCACTGTCATTATAATTTTTTTCATAAACAAATAAATAAACAACCTTTAGACCCACAGAATATCTTTTCTTTTAATGATTATATTTTTCCAAGTCAGTGGAAGAAAATTTGCTGTGTTCTAGTCAGTCTGGCTCATTAACTCTAGAAATCTGATAACGGTTTTAATGTAAAAGAATTATGTTAAGTTTTAAATGGGGACAAAATAAAACATGCACAGGAATAAATTAACCTGTTACATCCCCCAAATGATTACTTGTGCTGACCTGGAATTTGCGTAGACAAGTGCCTTACAAACAAGTACACAAACTTGTGGTTCAGCTCAGAATATTGAAAATTAATGGAACATTCTGTCCCTATAGATAGACCCTATATTAGGTGTCTTCTGATCTTGCTTTTTCTCATAGTGTCTCCAAATCCAGAGCAGTGCTCAGTAGCTGTAGCAGGTATAAGAGGGGAGAGTAAGAATTAGCAAAGCACAGAAGCACATCTGTTTCTTGGAGCATCAAATGCAAAAGCAAACAGCATTAAGGCTTTTATTAAATCAGAACAGTCACAGCTGTTATTTCCTTTCCAACTTCTAGAGACTGTTAGTCAAGAAACCTCATGTTCTAACATGTGTTTTGAGCTCCAGTTTTGGTGTAAATATGCGTTAGAAGAACAATCTCTTGGTTGAAAGGTGATAGTCCTTAAATGTGATGGAAGTTGAGAACTGCCAAACTTTTTATCTTCAGAATTAGCTTTCAAGAAACTTCAACCCCAAGGAAAGTGGATTAAGGAGAGCTATGGAAGATTACAGGAAGTTTTCAGAAAAGAAGAACAAAAGCACTCTGGCCATCATATAAGGAGCTTGACAGTTTGAATTGTAGAAGTCAAGAGGCAATGAGCACAAACTGAAATACAAGAGGTTCCTTCTGAGCATCAGAAAACATTTTGTCACTGTGAGGGTGACTGAGCACTGGCACAGGTTTCCCAGAGAGACTGTGGAGACTTCACCCTTGCAAATATTCTGAGGTTGTACATACATGGTGCTGGACAAGTGACTCTAGGTGGCCCTGCTTGAGCAGGGGGGTTGAACCAGATCACCTCCAGGAGTCCCTTCCAACCTCAACCATTCTGTGCTTCTGAGAGATCAGAGCAACTAGAAACGAGCTAATGTAATGATTACTAGGTAACACTACCTAATAGGTATGCATTTGCAATGCACATGAGGAACTGTTCCCACTGACCTTCAAGTGTAACCTCAGCTAGAGTACAACTATAGGTCAGCAGCAGAACCTCAAAATTGCAAAGTTACAAGTTATGTGAAGAAAGGGGAATTTAAGAGAAACTTAAACAACAACTAGAAACAGATCTGTTGAATCCTCAGGAAAAGCCCTGGGAAGCCATTAGACAATTAAGGTTTTTATCCAAGACACAGTTCTTACTAAGGACCGCAGAAACAAATTTATTTTCACTGTTCAAACTTGGTAAAACCATCAGCTCTGCGTGGAGAAGGTGGTTGCCCAAATACCTTCAAAAGAGTTCTACTATAAACTGTCATAATGGGCAAGGAAAGGAAACTGTGAATGAAAATTTGTATTTGAGACAAGAGTAATTCTCTGAAAGTCCGAGCAAGGCTCAACCAAATCAGGTAATCTGTTAATCTACTCTCCATCCTTGGCAAGGCATTAGCATACTTCACAGGGCAATGTGTTCCTGCAGGATATATGGGCAGCAGCAGAATATTTTCCACTCCTAGGGAAAGGAAAAAGGGTACTGCATTTATGTGTTTTTTCAAGATAGTGCTGAGAACTTCAGAAAATGTTTTGATATAAATATTCCAGAAGAAAAAAAGAAGGAAGCTGGAGGGGTGGTTTTTGTTGGCTTTTTTCCCAAATGGAAGTATATGAAATACTTCATCAGAGTGAAGGCTCTGTTCAGCAGTGGAAGGAGGAATTATTCTGTAAATCTGGTTTGAAAAAGAGTTCATGTGTTGGAGAGATCTGTGTAGTAGAGGCTGGCATTGGAGCTGAACCTCCAGAGGCACCATGGAACCAGCCAAAATCACATGCTGGGTTAGTAAGAGCCTAAGGAACAGGGATGAAGACAGCAGCTGTTGAGTTTGTCAGCTGGAGTCATAGGGAGGTAGGTAGGGTACACATCTGTGTTCTTGAATGCTTGTCATCATCATATGCTTTGTCCCGAAAGATTTCCAGCTGCTCCAAAATGTACCAGGGAATGAGTGATCTCTGAGACATCCAAGTTCACAGGTCTGCAGTGAGCATCTTTGTGCCTCTCCTTCCTTAAAGGAAGCAAGCAGATCTAGCTTCAGAGACTGGATGCACCCCTTTCTCCAGGTGCAATTGGATCTTTGGCCTATATCTGAGGCACCCATCACTGCAATGTAATCCCTTGTGATATGTAAATCCTTATATGGTGAAACAGTACTCACTTTAGGAGTATCCTAGTCCACCAGGCTCATTCTCTGCATTCATAGGGGTGGGAATTCCAGGCTCATCCTCAGATAAAACACCCTGCTCTGAAGCAGGACACTGATGTGATGACAAAGCATATGATAACTGTGGAAAGGCAACATGATGCCATGACATGTGATGCCTCTATCCTCTATCTGCAAGAACAGGAACACCATCACCTGCAGACGTATCAGATTTTTCATCAGTTATAAATGCAAGGTCTGAAACATTCTGCTAGTTCTGTGTCCATACAGACCAGCTTTTGGAATTAAGATGTGCACATCCCTGGTATGGGCTAAATCAGGTTTGCTGCTGGTCTAGCAGATAAGCAGTGCCTCTCTCTGCTCCTTTCAGAAATGTATCACCCACTTTTGGGGAATCTGAATTTAAAAGAAACAGGTCTGTGTCCTGTCCATCGCACAACTGCCCAACACAGGCTGGGTTTGAAGGAGCAGCAGTTCTGGAGATAACACCTGTGGATGATTCAGAGGTCAGTATGTGCTACTGACCATTCCAAATTATAGTATATCCCTTTCATCTTGGTTAGGTATGCAGATGCTCCTTAAGCAACAGACAGTCAAATTCCTCTGGCTCCCCACACCACAGTGAATATCACAGAACCTCAGGGAAACCCCGCGCGCAACAAAAGTTATATAAAACTTGTAAAAACACTGACTAAGAAACCTGTCCTCCTTTTTTTACCAGTCAAATGGTGATGTCTTTCACTCATGAAAAGTGATCCATGGGTAACTACTTCCTCTACCTTATCTGGATATTGGGCTTATAGTCCTTGAACTTCTTGGTGTGGCCATGGGCAGAGAGAGCTGCATGGACAGGAGATGGCAGTCTGTATCCTAAACAGAGATTCTGCCCTTTCTCTACCTTGCCATTGGGAAATCGATGTTTGGTTTGGACTTAACATAGCCAGAAGCCACAAACCACAAAGACAAGGCACAGCTTCTTCAGCATCCACTCAAATTTTGTAGAAGATGAAAATCTAGACCTTAAATCATGTCCAGGATGGTCTCTCTCCAAGCATCCTAGGAGTGTTGGAGGCTCCAGGGGGTAGATAGAGCAGAGGTGCTACCTTTAAATCTGGCCCTTTTTAGTTACCTAAAATGGAAGGCTGAACCAACCTGCATAAGACACAACCTGTGCAGGGCCACATGCCCATCCTAGTTGGGAAGTTTAACTGAGGATCTGCCTGGAGTGCTTTCTGTCTCGCTGTAACTCTGGACAAGGATAGCAATGTATTACAGTAGTACTTCTCACCTGTACTCAGAAATATTCAACACCCACTTATGGGATATGCTGTCAAATATAAACTCAAGACTATTATAAATGACTACTGACACTCTGCATGTGTTTTTGAGCAATTATCCTAGAGTGACTGAAGGAACTTTATTTCTTTAGAAAAAGAGAAACAACAGCAAAAGCTTAGGGTTTTATTTCATTTAGTACACAAAACTATAATTGCAAAACTAACATTTAAAATTGCTGAATAGTCTCCATAAAGGCAAACAAAAGAACAAAGAACAAACAAACTCGTTTGAGAATGCAAATTTTCTCAAGCATTTGGGTAAATAGAAAAAGGGAAGAGGTCCTTTCAGTCAGGTTACTGAAAGGAGCTAACTCATACAAACAGAGAATTCCTCTTCCTACTGGAATATTTTTCTGCTAAAAGAAGCATATAGGGAAGGATAAAATGACAAAAACCTGCTTTATCACTTTACCAAAAAAAAAAAAAAAAGGCAAATTACAAAACACTTGCCATGCTCTGGAAATCAGGATGGGTGAATGATGAGCAAAGGACAAAGGGAACTTCTGAAAGCCTCATTTTCCAAGTCAGCATGTAGCAGACCTTCCTAGAGGTTTTTCTTCTCAGTTTACCGTGGCAAAGGAAAGAATTGCTCAGCAGCTTCTGAATGCCCTGGCAAAGCAGGCAAGTGTAGTGACCAAAGGTGGAGGGAATTGTGAGATATTTGAGACAGTCCTTTATGAATCTCTATTTTAGTAGCACATGTTATCCCAAGTCAGATATATCCTAGAGGTAGCTAAAGTTCCTAGGCACTAAATTAGGAAGAGGATCAATTTCATACGATACACCTTGTTTGAACTGAGTTGTATGCCAGTAGGCAATCAGTAGCTCCTAGAAAGATGCCTTCTTTCTTACAGAGAATTAGTATGAGATACACTTTTTTTAAAATTGCTTCAGGCTTTCAGAAAATGGTGGTGTTATCAAGCAGCATTCTGAAGAACCAAAAATGTTGTCTTTCACATGGGATATAGTTCACACGTGGAACTCTGACACAGGGTGTTGGGAAGACCAAAATACCAGTGCATTCAGCAACACAAGAGATTGCTGGAGAATTTATATACTGTAATATAAAATAACATATATGGAGCTTTCCACTCCAGAGATCTCTAAAGAGCTTATCTTTTTTTTCCCACAATGAAGAAATTATGGTAGGGAAAGAGAGTAAATTAAGGAGCAATATCCAGGAGGATATACAAAAAGAAACATCAGCCAATCATGTCTGGTTTTTTACACATAATCTTCAATATTTGCACTCCTGAGTGGTGCTGGAGACAGCTCTCTGCAGTTTTTTCATTCATTCTTCAACATACACTTTGTATATTTTCATTGTGACAAATATTATGATTAGTTACTTGTGTCAATATAAGATGCCACTTATCTTGATTGTTTCATAAGTGCTCAGCCACCAATGGCTCAACTCACTTCCAACCAGAGGTAAGAGCAAGGAGGAGCACGTCATAGACATCACTACTTGGACAATGTTGATAGCCAGATATAAAGACCATATTTCCACTATTAAAGGCGTCTATCTACCAAGTAAGCAATTTTGCCCTGCATTTGAGCAGTCTCTTGAGATTTACATGGCTGCATAAAGTTTACAATAGGCGGGAGGGTATTTTAAGAACTTGCTATCAGTGTCATGAGATTTCCTAACAAAATTCCAGGATTAAGCTTATCAAAGTTCCACAGCTACCTAGTTAGCCTTTGATATGACTTGACTCAAGAAATGAGAAGGTTCAGTGAACCATTCAAGGCCTTCATTCCCCAAAAAAAAAAAAAAAAAAAAAAAAAGCCCCAAAGAAGGTGAAATTGCATACAGGCCAGTCAGCAGGTTTGGTGTTTGTGTTTGTACTTTCTTAATTGAAGCTAACAGCTCTGCCTGCAAGAAGTCAGCTGACAGAGATCCAGTTCTGCACAATTTACAGTTTGTGGACGTACAGATTAGAGCTGACTGCAGAATATGCACAAGCATTATTTTTTGTGAAACCATTTGCCTGACAGCTGCCTTCTCAAGAGGAACAAGATACAAGCTTGTTCCGGTTTACAATTGATAGAGGAAACAAGAAATCCTTTCTGGTGTTTGGGTGGAAGCCAGGCATGAATGAATGAAAATGTAGATCTACATTTTTCTTACACTGACAAAGGATGTATGTCTCTTTCTCTACATTAGTGCAGGGAACAGCCTGTCGTCAGCTTTTTGAAAATCAAAACAGATTTTTGAAGGAAGCTTACCATTTATTGATTCAAGAAGTGCACTAAAATCCCATCAGCTGCACAAGACTTGAGGAATCTTCCCTCAAAAATCTGAAAATTTAAGGAAAGAACTTGGGAAATATATGAACCATCCCCCAAATGAATGATTGTTCAAATTACAGTGGAATAAAAGTTAGTGAGCAAATAAATAAAGCCATTCCCACCATTTAAGAACTCCCATTTTGCTAATTATGAATGTTTCAACTTCTGTACTAAATTTAGGAGCTCTGCATGAAATCTTGGCTCTATTGAAATTAATGGGAGTTTCTATCATTTCGAGGAGGTTCTAAATTTAGCTAAATGAATTTTCTCCTCAGTAGTTCAGTGCCTTCTCATGGTTTTGCTGACTCTAGCCAAATCTACGTGTCCTTGCACTAAACACTAACAGCCAGTGGTTTGGGGTTTTTTTTCACATTAAATGCTTGTTTCAGCCAGAATTTAATTATTGTTCTCCACACTCTACTTTGTTTCCTTATATCAGAGAGAGGCCTTTATAGTTTGACAACTCTGAATATGTGTCTAAAAATTGACTGAATATATTCAGTATTGGATACATAAAGGTCTCAGGCATAAAAGAGTTTAGAACCTCACAAAGCAGACTGATCTGTAAATTATAAAACTGTAGTTTTGACTGTCCTATAGTGAGAGAATCTGTCTACTGGTAGTCTGAATATTCTTTCAAAGTCTCCTAATCAATTTTTATGTATGTTAGACTCCTCTATTCTTGTGAAATGGGAAATCTTCAGAGAAGGAAGAAGTTTGGTAGTTGGCTTATTTTGCATTTCCTTCTGAATTAGGCTTGATGAAAATTGTAAGTTATGTCACAAGCTGATATGTGTAAAAAGTCCTTCCCTGAGCCTTAGAATTTCCACTGGTGAAGTTGGGGCTAAATCTGGTAACAGAAAGCAAAGGCTTGGGGATGTCCCCAGATAACCTGCACAAAAATAGACAAGAGACAGTGGCAATGACCAAACTGTAATATTTTATTATGCAGAGGTAAAGGACTGGACATAAGGACTGGGGATAACCTCAAATGAATTGTGTTCATCTTTATAATGTATTATTTTTCTAACAGGAAAAAGCAATTAAAAAGTATCAACACATTAACACTAGGATATTGATGAAACACGTGTCCAGAACAACTCGTGAGAAAAGGAAAACAGAAGAAGGATTTCCTGGTTTGTTTTTTTTTAAACTGCAGAGAATTGAAGTTTCTCTGCATCCTACAAAGAATAATTGTGCAGAATATCTTAAATCATCTCTAAATGAGATAGTAAAAGAGTTTAAGTCCTTTAGGAGCTAAATCAATTAGAGCCAGAAGTGCATCTGCAATGCTGCTGGGATTCAATCTGGTACTTTTTAATTCAGCTTCAGATCTAGGATTTCCATTCTTTCCCTGTCTGTCACTGAAACAGCTGCGTGCCTTTCTAATAGCATTCTTTCTCTCCAAAGCACTGCAAGTAGAAAAGGTAATATCAACTTCTTTCCTTTGCTGGGGATAGATTTAGCATGAGGCACTTATGAACCCAGTATCTAGTGATATTTCTGAATTTGTGTATTGATGGCTCCCCCAGGAAAATATGGAAAACCAGATGAAATTTTGCAAATCTGTCTTCCTGGGTAGCCAGAAGACACCAATGGACTCCAACATCCCAAAAGGTCCTGTAATCCTGTGCAGCCAGGCAGGCTTCAAGGCAGCTCCCAGTCTGGGTGTGTGGCAGGCAGATCAGTGCTCTGGGTACCGTGGACAGAGACATTTACTTCAGTAGGACTTGCATGGGCAGAGATTTTAAATTCATTGCCTGTGAGAATGACCTGCAGGCTGCTCCTGATGCCTTGTGGAAAGACAGACACAGTCTCCAGACTTTAGGGTCTATTTCCATGCAAGAAAGGCTTATGCATAATAAAAGAGGAACCCACTGTAAGTATTTAAACAACCTGGTTCAGGAAATACTTGAGTCTCAAATTTCAGGAAGCTGAAGAGATCTTGGAGGACATGATACTCCTATCCCTTCTATATATTTTCCCAGTGTTGGTTATCATCAAAGAAGGATGATGGGCCACATAGATCTGCAGCGTGTCTCAAATTCTGGTATTGTCTGCAGATTTCTTGTCCAAATGCAAGGTGGAGGAGCACAGAGCTTGGTGGTGATCAGACCTGGGTTTTGGCAGCATTATCCTAACTGGCTTTTGGAGAGGAGATAGTAATAATATGATCTGTACATCTTTTACAAATGGGCAGCAAAGGTGAGGATGGTGCCTAGAGTAGCTGCATATGAGATGTTTGGTAAATACAAAACGCAGAGGTGAAGTTAAGGAATTAGAGTTAATCTAAGATTGATGCTTATTGATCCAAGCTTGCTGCTGTCCAGAGCTGCCATCCCTGGATCTCCTGCTCATTTAATCAAGAGATCCAGTTGTCAAAACACACTGGTCTAACCTGACTGTCCCACCATCCTTTCATAAGAATCAGAGTCTGTCAGCTCGGAGAATTGAAATTCATTGTTCCTCCCCCATAACTTGAAGCTGTCAAAATGAGTCAGCTGAATTAAGCCCTCCCAGTTTTCTAGCTAGCAAATTTACCCAAAAATATTTTATCTGTCTTTGTTGTCAAATTTCATCCTTCTCCATCCTTACTCACCCAACATACAAGGAGCAAATCTTGAGATCCTACCTTATCCTAAATATCTTTATCACGAATGCATCATAGCAGAGCAGATGCAAGGGCTATAGTGAAGGCTAAAGACATTTAAGAACTAGGAGTCTCCTGACAAGAGAAGCTGTTAAAAACCCAAGGAGACATTGATCTTTTTATACACTGAGTCTCTTGCAAATTCAGTTTATTGACTTACCAACTGATGCAGTACACAATAGGGATTTTCCTGCTACAAGTTTTATTTAGAACTGGCAGATTCCAGCAAAGACAATTTTGGCTTAATTCTTTTCATACAGGCATAACTTTGAAAATCTGTTGAGATTCTCAATTGAGCTTCATTTCACAGTAGAGTTTGATAGTGGTAACACCAAACCTCCTCCAGATAAGAACCTTTAAAGATATGAGGTGCGGGTTTGCATTCAAACCTTATGGCTTAGCCAATCACTCATTCAAAAATACTGGATATGATTCAAAAACTTACTATGGTGAATGTGTTAGACCAGATAATACAGAGCTAGCTGAACTTTTCAGATGAACAATTTACTCAAAATTTTCACTCAAATATGCAGGGTATTTTTGACTTAATTCCTAAAGATTTTTTTAAAAAATCATATATATTTTTAAAAAACTAAATTTAGACAGGACATTTAAAACCTGTTTGTCAATGAGTCCTCCCAACAAGCAGACTCAGTATATCATTCTGAAGCCTACTTAAATCTCAGCAATTAATTTAAAATTACCAGATTTTTAATTTTATTTCAATCTGTCAGAAAATATAAAATGGACACTTAATATCTCATTTAAATTATTCTACTGTTTTGCCATGAAAACAAAAGGGATTATTGTCTATCATTAATGAAATTTGATTCTTTGTTGTAAACATAAAAAATCCATCTCTAATTATTGATTTTTATAAAATTGAAATCAACTTTCTAAGCCTAGTCTAGGAAAGCTATAAAAACTCCTGGTGGGAAGCAGCTTCACCAGAGCAGATGTAACCTTATCTGCTGGGGTACACTGTGAAATGACCAAGATCCTGCACACACAGGGGCAGTCGAGGGGACCAGCACTCATTGTCCCACAGCAGTGTAACACAGCCTCAAACACCCTGAGAGAGACTTTTAAACTTGTGTTTGGCCTTTCCTGTATATCTTATCCTTTATTTGATATTTTATTACATTTAGTCCTGTTGAGGACTTAGGCAGTGACTGTTGTGAACATCACTGAAAAGATTGAGTTGTAAGAGGCCCTGCCCCAAAACGCGCTGAGAAATATTTGTAATCTTGCAAGGCTGGGGTGTAACCAGACCCACATTCTTTCTCACTTAACCTTTAAGTGGACCTAGGAAACAAGATTTCAGCCTAGCACTGAGGTGCGGCTGTTTACAGCATGTCAGTGTTAAATACAGAACCCCAAACCAAACTTACTGCATAAAAACAAGCATCCATAACATGAAGTACTTGTTGTTAAAGACTTGTATCAAGTAGGGATTGGAAAGCTTCAGCTGGAGCTTATGCAAAGAAAAGAGATTTAACTGCATATCCTCTTGAATTTCTTTAACGGAATCGAAGTTGAAGACACACTGGATTTCCACAAATTGCACAGACTTTAATCAAAGTATTCCGAATGCTCAATATACCCCTTGATCAGCCCCAAGCTGTGCAGGTTGAAATAAAGCAAAAGACAGAGAGCAATAACACTGAACAGAAAAATCAGTATTGTTATTGTGCCTGTTTATTGTTTGGAGCAAGAATTTGAAACTTTAATCTTATTCCTTTTAGCCATGAATAACTTGCTTTTTGCCAAAGAACAGCAGTTTCGAGCCATTTCAAACAGCTGATGTAATCTTTATCTTGATAAATCAGGAAGCATGAAAAGAGATAAAAATCAAGCTCTCTAGAGAGTGACATTAGGCAAAGAATGACACCCACACTCCCTAATCTGTCATACTCCACAATCATACACAAATGTGGGCAATAACAGTGTTCATGTATATGAACAAATATGGATTTTAGGATACTTTAAGGGAAATGCTTTCATTCCTTGCTTCTATCAATGTCATGTATATTGAGATTGCAAATACAAAGCAACAAACTTGGACCCTGTGAAAATGGAATTAACAGTGAATTGGATTAGTAACTTCCTGGGAAAAGAGACCTTTTCTCTCTGTAATTTAGGGCGGCCCAACATTCCGTGTTACATCACTTAGATGGATTTTCCTGCCCTGGCAGAGTTATTCAAAACCCACAGCTGACCACTGTGGTGGAGATGGCCAAAGGCTGAAGCTATTAACTCAAATTTACACTGAAGGACAGAGTGACCTTCAACAAACACCCTCTTTCTTCACTGAGGTAGATGCAGGGCACTACTTGTCATCTGGCAAGAGCACATGAAGCCAAGTGCAGCAGCAGCAAGGACGTGAATCACCGTGTCTCAGCTGCTGGCAAGAGGCAGACTCCATTTCAGGGTGATGTAGACTATGTGACATCCAGCTTGGTGACAATCTAGGCTGTCAGACACAACACAGCTTCTTTATTTTGACCATCCTGATCACTGCCGTGACTGCCTAGGAAGGCCCATGACTGCACAGGGAGCCCTGTTGCCACATGGCCATGGTGAGCTCTCCAATTCATGCTCAACATTTATATTACATAGCTGTAGAGGGCAGCCTGAATCCAGCTCCCATTTCTCTTCATTGCTTACAGAAACCAGGTCTGGTAGTGTGGACTATCACGTGTGCTGCCCTTGAATACAAGGCACAGCATGAACACCTAAATCTTAACTTCATCTGAGTCAGACCCTAATTTTCCTCATCTGGGAAGCCATGGGCTAACCATGGATCCAATAAATAAGCAGATCACTGTTGCTAAGATAGTCTGGTCTCTAGTTCTTTCTGACCTAGGCTTTTCTATTGAAGCTGTCAACAAAAGAACTAATTATAATGTCAGACATTTTTGTGCCGAGATATTCTCTGTCAGGAAGAAAATAAGGAGCATTTAACACTACTCTGTGGACAGCTTCTAGAAGATAGAAAGGTGTGATTGTGCCCAACCTGCATCAGACTTGATTTACTTACTTAAAAAAAAAAGCATTCGATGTCCTAATTACAAGACTCAGACTGCATGGCAACCAGGTCCATTTTACACAAGCATGTTTGTTTGGAGCCTTGCAAAAGTGCAAAGGAGGGTAAAATGTTTGAAGGTCAAGGTAAAAGTAGAGGTCACAAAGAAATACAAGAGGGATATTGGATAAAATAAACAAAATTAACATATACAATATCAAAACATACTAATTTTAATTTCTCTTCAATTTAATAATCCTTATTTATTGATTAAAACTGAAAAGGACATTGAAGAAAAAATAAAGGAAAATAAAGGACTTTTCTTCCTAAATGGGAAACAGAGGCAATCCTGATTATCTCCTGTTCTCTTAACTTCCAGGAAAATATTGGATTTGCCATAATATTATGATATCTGCTCTTGTTTATAAGAAGGTTTCACACTGTGCATATCAACATAATATCAGGGTCAACAAGGGCAGGAGCTGACTTGATTTGCTAACTCTCCTCCTGCTAAACTAGGACCTAAAGTAAGTGGGCTTTGTCCTCCGGGTTCAGGAGCAGAGCCTTTGTCTCCTGTAAGCTTCAGCTCACCTTAAATCTTATCAGTTCAACTGTGCAGCAGTTTTGTGAGATCCCAAATGGACCTGGAAAACTATATGTGTAATCTCAGGATTCAGACTGGAAAGCTTGAAGTAATCTAAATGTGAATGATAGAGGAAATCCTTTGCTTTAATCAGTACCTAAAAATTTTCACCATATTCTAGACAAATTTCTTCATCCTTTTTGGCAAGTAAGTAGGTTAGAAAGTAAGACCCACAGATTTAGTAGCTAAAAAAGTTCCTTGAAGAAGTTTGCATTATTTTAGTAAAGAATAGGAGCTCAGGATAATTGCCTCCTTTCCATTCCTGCTTTGGGGATAAAAATACTAAAAATCACAAAAGGCGCTTGGAGATCAGGATCAAATATTTTCATAATTTAAAAAAAAAAAAAAAAAAAAAAAAAAAAAAGAAAAGAAAAAGAAGAAGAAGATCTGGACTAATTTACTAAGAAACAAAACAATACAGTTTTGGCCACTGACCAAAATGTCAGTTTCTGTTGAACTACCTTGCATATGTAATGCTTCTCACCATCTCTTTTCATATCCCATGACCTCATGATGGTGCTAACCTAAACTTTGGATATGATGCTATGATTGCAGTCTCTGTAACTTCTCTTTTAATACTGCAGCTGTTTTTTACTCCTGAAAAGAGATATCAGGACTGGGAGAGAAAATGCAAACACATCAGTTTCCTGTACATAAACCTTGGAAACTTTTTTAGCAGTGCAGCATGAAACTTTGTGTTAGAAGGTGAGATGGAAATCAGCCTTAGCTGTGAAGATTAAAAGCAATCAGGGAGTTATCTCTTCCAACAGCTGTTGGACTCCCAAAATCTTACATCAAGAAGGGGCATAAACAACTTGGTACTCAGCTTCCCTATCTCATTGTGTTGATTTACTTTCAGGATGTAACAATTATTTTACGCTGGGTGAATGTGTGCAGATTGTGGAAGTATTTCATTCACAAATCCCTTAATAAGACATTGCATTCCCCAGCGTACTGCCTTACCCTGCACCCCATCCTGATTGCACATGCTTCAGCTTGAGAACAAAGCTGGAGCCAAAAAAAGGGAGCTTAACTTGTATTTTTCTCACTGATACTGTTTAAAACAGTCATCCCTTTTAGTGTAAAACTTCTGCTGAAAAGAGACTAATGAGTGGGTAAGGAACAGAAATCCAGCTACTGACTGGATGCATAAATTCACATTCTCTGTTCTAGACATATTTCGTTTGTTGATTCATTTCCTATTCTGTTATTCCAAAGTGGTCTCAGTCACCCTATGATTTATTTCTTAATAAGAATTTAAGGAGTCATATCATTTACATTCTGTGTGAGATTCTACATAAGATTCTAAACTTACTAAGCAAGGGTCTAGCTGTGCTCCTTAACACCTTGCACGTGTTGTGCTGCCCAGGATCAAGGTCTGCCTGTGCTAACACCAGTGTGGAAAACTCCTGAGGAGGAGGGTAGCCTCCCATGCACTCCTGGGTCCCCGTGGGTCGTGCAGATGACACAGCTGATGAGCTGATCACAAGTCATAGTTTGCTTGCTGTTTCAGCAAAGGCAGATGTCCCTGTACTTTCAACCCTTTTCTGGCCTCCTACTCACCCTCTCCAGTATCAGCCTTCGTCTTTTTCCTGAAGGAATTCTTCCAGCTTTCTCTTATGTCTGGGGTCATAATGCCCATTTTTCATCCACACGTACCCTCTGGACAGCTGAGTTTTGATACCCATAAAGTGCTCCAAAAAACTGTTCCCAGTGACAAACTCAGCACTTCAACCACTCTTCCCAAAACCAAACCACTACTTCTTCAGAAGCGGGAACACAATTTATTACACCGGGAGAAGAGCACATCTTATTTAAAGATTTACAACTCATCTTCCAATAGAGACTGAAAGTTGTATTGCTCTACAGTCAGCTATGTTTACACTAGAGTTATGCCATTTCTTTATCACCAGAGAAACTGTGACCATGGTGTTAAACAGCCTCCAAGACAAACTGTGTATGGGTAATAGTCCCCAGCTTGCACTGGCCCTCAGATTTCATGGAAATTGTATGGAAGAGTGGCAGCTAGCCTGGGCTGCAATGGGGACAGTTTTGACAGTCTAGCACAGTATATAATAAGATTTTACTGTCCAGTGACATTTCCTGACACCATTTGATGGCACAAACACTGCAGGGAACTCTGTTAGCTGCTAGCCAGTGGAGGAACCACTCTTTAGAGGTCCATGGAGAGCATGTGTGTCTTCAGTCTGTCTCTGTCCCAGCTGCAAAACTGGGAATTCTTCCTTTCATGGTGAAATTCTTCCTGTTTTCCTATCTCTTTCCTTCAAGAGACTTTGTATGGAGAGACATTCTGGATTTAAACAACTAGACTTTAAAATCATTCCACTATATATCCATTAGAACAAGAGGAATAATTGTCTTGTCCCTCCATCCCTGCTGCTAAGGAACCCTTCTCCATGGTCTAAAAAGGTATTAATGAATGTATGAACGAAGAAAAAACATGGTACTTTCAAGGAAGCTAGCTGCACATTTACTCAGTGAAGGGGTGTGTTTCCCTGTTAATGTTCCCATAGAATTTGGGCCAAGTCAGATTTACACAATGAATATGAAAAAGTTGTTGCATTTAAGATCACACATTCTCTGCCTTGCAAGAAGTTTGATAAAAAGCCCCATGCACTGCTCCCTCCGACCACACAAATGTGGGGGTCTCATGCATATAAAAATCTGTTTCTATTAACCTGTCACATATGACAGTTCCTCACACCATCCCACAGCCAGGCAGCAGAAAATTCTGCAGAGCTGAAGATACAAGACACTTAATCTTCCAATACACTTGTCATAATGTCAAGGAAATCTAACATGCATAGGGAAATAGAGATGGCCAGCATCTTGCACTTAACCTCTGAATATTAACGTCAGGTCAGGTCCTGCATAGGCAGACCCACCAGTTCCCATCAACCCTGGTGCAGAAAGGCATCTCTGAGCTAAGAGGTTTGGTTACAGCCCTGGGTTCCACCTGAGACTGTCAGATTTGGGGTGAGTTATGGTCATGGAATTTGTAATGTCACTCTCCATCCACATGAAAAGGAACATCTCACAGAAGTTAAACTCCAAGCATTATCTCATGGCAGTTTTAAGTATTGCTAGCAAGAACTGGGTGTGAACCAGTTATTAAGGAACAAAGGGTTAGTTATATACATATCTATATGGTTGAAGGGGAAGAAAAACCTTGGTTGCTTCTGCATATCTGATCTCCACCTGCCTTCCTTGAATTTTTCACATGGTGGTGTTGTAGCAGGAATTTACTGTCAGTTCTCATTAGAAGGTTGCACCAGCTAGTACATGGAAGGCATATGGTTTTCTGTAGGAGTACACTCTCCTGCTCCCTCTCTGCAACCAGACTGCTAATGAACTTACTGCTTATCCAGTTACATGGCTCCTCACGAAAAGCTGGGAGGTGTTTATGGCTCCAAAGGCTCATAAATGAGAATGGTAAAATTATTCCTGCTGACTGCGCAGCAGGGCCCTGAGAATACAGCTAGCTCTAATAATACTGTGCAGACACCTCATGCTTCCCAGTTAAAGAGCAAACTACCTAATTGCACCAATGCACATGTCCAAGATAAAGCATAATATCCCTTAAAAAGGAATTTCCAGTAACCTGTGTCCTCAGCAAGAAGTAATTTACCTGTAATCATAATTCTACTATATTGCTTTTTGTTAAGAAGATCGCTGCTGTTCTAACAGCTCTTTTTCTGCTTGATGATGACATCTCTACTATCCCAATTCTACTTTTTGAGAGGGATGTGGAGACATCTTGTTCTCTTTAATGACTAACTTTTCTGAAATGGGATGCCTAATGAATCAAGATTCAGAGATGAATTTCTGAACATCACTTCCCTGACTGAGGGTTTTGCAGATCCATAGAGTTAACTGTAGTTTAACATTTAAGAGCCCAATATTCGGCAGTGTTACAGACTTGGACTGTTCATGTTTTCTTAAAGGAAGACAAATACAGTAGTAGGGCACAAAGGAAAACTACTCCCACTGTACATTTGTAGAGACTGAAGACCATTAATTAAAAATCCTGCAGAACTGATTAATGTTTCACACCATTGCAGCTGCTGCAATGTGAAAAATATTACCATATTTTTCAAACCTTTCTGGAGCTAAACAAGATCAATTACATTATGAGGCAACAAAATGTATTTGGAGCTATGCCTTATACCACCTCAAGGCTGGTACTAAACAGGATTCAATAGGCTGCCTAGAAGATTTTAAATCATAGATTCATAGAATACTTTGGGCTGGACAGGGCTGGCCAACCTGCCCTTGAATGTTTCTAGTGATTGGGCATCTACCATCTGTCTGGGCAGTCTCTTTCAGTGGCCCATCACCCTCATTGCAAAAAAATTCTTCTTTTTCCAGTTTAAATAGACCCTCTTTTAGATTAAATCCATTACCTCTTGTCCTATATGAACAGGTTCTACTAAAAAGTTTGTCCCCATTTTTCTTATAGGCGCCCTTTAAATATATAACCGCCACAATAAAGTTTCCCTAGAGCCTTCCTTTCTCCAGGCTGAACAGTCCCAACTCTCCTACAGGAAAGGTGCTTCATTCCTCTGATCATCTTCATGGCCCTCCTCTGGTCCCAATCCATCAGGTCTATGTCTTTCCTGTGCTGAGGACCTGATACAATTAATTCTGTGTGAGGCCAGCATGTTATGAGCCCCAGAAGGGTGTGTCGAGCACTGAAGGCTCACCAGCGACCTCCCAGAAATGGCTTAAGAATAATTAGCGAGGCGGCTGATTGGGTGTGTTTTGAAAAAGCAAAAGGTTTTAATTAAAGAGAAAATAACAAACGATACAAAACAAAAAGCAAAAGCCACGCACAGTGCAGGGAAGCCCCTTAGACCTGCTAAGACACCTCAAAAAATGCTGAGAGACTTCGTGTTCATTCCTAAGTACACAGCGACCAAGGAGGGGTTTTTTGGCAAGCTGTCCAATAGAAACAGCCACAGGTTTTGAGGTACACATCAAAGCTCCAACAGGTGCCTTTGTTCTGGCACTTGGCCAATTATGATGAGAGAACACAGGAGTTTCTGGTTCTTCTCCCTTAAAGGGTCCTAGGGTGCAACTTAAACTCTTTTCCTAATGTGGAAACATTTACTTGGGTGTGGCAGTGCAATGCAACAAGGACCCCCAAAGCTGGACGCAGTAATCCACGTGTGCATAAGGGCAGAGTAGAGAATCATCCTCCTTAACCTGCAGCCCATCCTTATTTTGATGAAGCCCAGGACACGACTGGCTTTCTGGGCTGTGAGTGCACACTGTCGGCTCATGCCCAGCTTTTCCTCCACCAGTATCCCCAAGTCCTTCCCCACAGGTCTTCTTGCAATCCCTTCATCCTCCAACCTGTATTATACCAAAGGCTGCCCTGACCCAAGTGCACCACTTTGCAATTCGCCTTGTTAAACCTCATGAGTTTCCCATGATCTGTCTTCTCAAGTTGTCCAGATCCCTCTGGATGGTATTCCATCTTTCAGGTGTGTTGACCTCACCACTCAGCTTGGTGTCATCTGCAAACTTGCTGAGGGTGCACAAGATCCCACTGTCTGTCATTGAAGAAGATATTAAACCATACTATTTCCAATAAAGACCCCTGAGGGATGTCCCTTGTCACAGGTGTCCATCTGGACATTGAGTTATTGACCACTACCAGCTGGTGAGCATCTAGCCAGTTCCTAATCCAACAAAGAGTCTAATTTACAAATCCATCTCTCTTCAATTTAAAAGAGAAAGATGTTGTGGGGACCACATCAAGCACCTTACAGAAGTCCAGACAGATTACATCTGTAGCTCTTCCCTGGTCCGCTGATGTAATCACTCCACCATTGAAGGCCACTAGGTTGCTTAGGCAATATTTTTCCTTGGTGAAGCCATGCTTTGGCCAGCATTTTGTTCATAATCAGTTCTTTGTAATTAAGAACATCCTATTGCTATGAGGAAGGTAAAAAAAAAATGTTCTGTCCATCTGTTATTTGTCTTCAAACTGTAGTCCTCTAACCTGTTTCTCATGAAGAGATGATTCTGTATAGCATTTTAACTCTCTTTAGTCTACTAATTAACCAGATGTTTGCTAATTACATATAGTGAGTCTGTTGGGGAGTGAACAGGCCTGCCTATAATTTTCATTAAATCCTTTTTGTTATATATATGTATATAAATATGTATATACAGTAGTTTGCAACTGGCATTGGGATCTTCCACCTTGATGTTGCATTAATGTCGACAAGCTCATGCTGAAACTGAGTTCAGTGGCTGGAGAGGATATAAATATATGCATGACTACTTCCATTGAAGTAGTGTGACTAATGAACTCTAATGTACATGTACATGTATGCATCATGTGGGGCACAGTGGTTTTCCCATCCCTGGCAGTGTTCAAGGGCAGGTTGGGTGGGGCATTGAGCAATCTGGTTTAGTGGATGTCTCTGACCATGGCAAGGAGGTTGGAACTAGATTATTTTTAAGTCCCTTCCACCCAAGATTTTTTATAGTTCAATGTATATATATATGATTTAAAAAGTCACTCCTGTTGCATATGGCATCTGGAATAGAGCTCAGGTCTTCATATTCAGAATTCAGCAAGCTTATGGAATAGGTCTTCATGCAGAATAATGAGGTTACAAGCATGAAACCTTCTGAAAAGACACGTTTATACAAAACCAAAGGAGGAGATTTGAAAAAAGGGGTTTACATTTCTTTAAGCCTTTTTAAGAGTGTTAGAAACTCTGGACTCAGTTTGCCCAAAGAACTGGGCAAGCCTTCCAAATCCTGCATTCCAAGTCACACAACAGCATCTGAAGGCCTTCCCTCAGTATGGATTTTTCTTGTATCAAAGTGTCCCATTCACCAAAAATATGCCCCCAAATTTTTTGCTTTCAGACATTTTTTAATAGCTTGAGGATGTGTAAAAGATTTGGGTTTTTTCTCATGTCACAGAAAGATGTTTGGATATGGTAAATAAACTTCTTCTAGCCCTCTGTTGCCCCTCTGCTGGGATTAAAATACAAGATGCATGCTGCTGGTGCTTGACTGCTGTTGTTGATCATTCAGTTGTTTCCCTTCTTCACTTCAAGTTGCTTGTAAAGGATGAACCAAACCCAGTTGTTACTGAATTACTTGCAACTGAAAGAGAACATTTGTGAGAGGGTGACTGACACAATGGCTGACATACAGGATGTGCTACGTCCTGAAACCTTCTTACTTGTATTTTGGATGTCATCCTTTGAGGTGATCCTCTAAATCCAGCAAAGAACAACAGGAAAATAACACAGAGCTGAAAAAGATCTCCTGGACACTGAGTCTTTCCCTTTTCTATTTCAGGCAGGGTGCCACATGAACTCTTTACTGTCCTACTGACACCAGCACCTGCTCTATTGCACCACAGTCAGATGTCAGGCACCACCTCACAGAGCCACCATTTCTCCCTTGCAATACAGTAAATGCCAAGTTTAAAGTTCAGAAGGGTAGGAAGATATTTCCCAGCAAAGTAAAAAATTACAAAAGCATTGCATTGCTTTTTCTACTCAAAGAGTTCACCAGGCTAACAAAGAAACCTAGTGCAATGATTTCTCCTCAAAATAAAAGTAGTAAACTGCAGGAAGAAATAAGTGTATTTATGAGGCCAGCAACAGCTCAATATCCAGAGCAGAAAAAATCCAAGGGAGACAGTAGCACTGTTGAAGAGGAGGATTACAATTCCACCACCTGAATAAGATGTTGAATTCAATGGGTGCCTGCTTGTTGAACTGCAGAGGATCTCTGTGCTGGATCTGGGGCATCACATGGGATAACCTTGGCCAGTGAGGATCTAAAAGAGCTCTTCCACCTGACTTCTGCTAAGTGCCCTACAGCAGGTGTGCAGTCAAAACACGTGGGCTCCAAACAATGCCGCTAGACAATGAAAAATTTACTCTCCATTCAAATTTGTTTGAGGATCTGTTCAGCCAGAAGTGTCAAGATTCTTCTGAGGTTTTTGATAATTAAGATTATGCATAGAAAAACACCTGGAAATGTTTGCAGACACACAGTCAAAGTAGGGTCTTTCACAGAGCTCCCAGCAAGCCAGGGTCTGCTGAGGGCTGGGGACTTCAGGGGCTGCCCACAGGTGTGGCAGGGCAGGACCAGGCAGCCCTCAACCATCCCAGTGCCCCAACGAGGGAGCAGGGCAGCTGGGGCAGCCCCAGGCGTCAGACACCTCCCTGGGCAAGGGCACAGGCTAATATGTCCTCCAGCAACATTTAGGAGGTTGCACAAGAACAAAGGGATTTGTGGGCTCTGCCTTCAACTTCCTTTTTCCTCCATTCCTTTTTAAATGGCCAGGCCAGTCCCTGACTGCTGCTCTGCAGGCTGGCAAACCCACTGTGAGGAAACACTGCAGGAAACCCTTTGGATGAGACAAGGTGGGATGGAAAGCATCACTCAGTGGATTCTGCTATCAAGTCCTGCTTCCTCAGCCTCTTCATGCAGCTGAACCACTACACAGCAGCAGCAGCTCACAGCTGGATTGAAAAAGCTCCCTGAGGACTGGAGACAGGCAAAGAGACCTTCACAGAGCTGCTCTTTGCAGAGCTAAACTGAGGAGAGGGTGGGGTTGATATCTAAAGTGGAGTGCTAAGAGATACTCATTGGTGAAGAGGAAGGATGCTAAATGGCTTATTTACAACATCATTTCCTCTTGACTTGCAGATGCTATCAATATTTGGGCATCTGTGATATGCTTCTCTATTTCACTACAATTACGTCCATTTTCTGCACCCTAATAAACAGATTTCCTACAATTAGAGAGAGCTAGCAGGAGGATTATCTGCCAGCACAGGGCACTGCTCTGTGATTTGGGACTGAACCTTGCTCAGTCACTTGTGAAGTCCTAGACATACTGAACCTGGCCTTTTTTGCTGCTATTAGTCATCTGGCAGAGAGTTTACAATTGTTCTGGTATGTTTGCCCTGACAAAGTTTGGTTCTGGACACCTCTATGAACTCTGGTAATCAAATATTCAAAAGAGCATCAAAGACACCAATTAATTCTACACTGAAACTGCCTCAATCTTTTTCCTGTGCTCTTAGACCAGCAGTAGTAAAACTAAGATTTGTTACAGAGATAATAGGAATTTTAGCAAGCCATCTTACTGAATCCTTTCAGTAAAGACAAAGCGGCAGAGCATGATTGAATGGCCCAATTAACCTCAGCATAATATCTTCAACTGGCATTATGAAAAGCAAATGCTAGAAGTTCCTCATCTAATATCATTCAATCCACTGCCATGATTACTTATATTTTAGAAATGACCAGAGCTGAGATGCAGTTTAAATTCTAATTTATGGAGCTTTTTTCCTTTCAAAATAACAGTGGCAGAAAAAAATGCAATTTGAAACTAGCCCTCAGTCTAGAAGAAATTCAACTTTTGGATATAAATAGCAGTAACACCTGCCTAACCTAAATGCTCATTTTACTTTAAACTAGTTTAATTTAAGCAATAGAAGTTACACTTACTTTTAATGGGCAGCAGCTGTTCATTAAATTTATAATGACATTTGGGTACCCTGGTGATAGACATTCAGAAATATCATATACATAGAGATGGAAATTCATTAGTAGCACTACCGAGATGGCTTGGAAGTAAAATTAACTTGAAAAGAGACACTTGTTTCACCTTCATGTGCAGTTTGAAAACCTAGACTATTATCTAAGGCATATAAATGAGTGGTATTAGCCAAAGCCCATCCTATAAAGTATCTGAAGAATTTTCCCTGTGAGAACATACAAATGCTTAGGATTTTTCTAAAAAAATTATCATTGTACTACTACCACTGAAATATACATTGGTTTCACTTCCATTTATATACAGAGATGTACAAATCTAATATAGAGATCGATATATTATCACTAAGACAGTGGTGAGGGCATTAGAGTTTATGCATGTGATGGTATTTGTCTGTCAGGGAACTGTTCATTTCCAATGAACTCTGCCTCTATCCTGATGCCAGGTGGATTATTTTTAACAGCTTCAGGAGACAAAAGAGTTGACCCATGCATTATGAACTAACGCAGAAAGTAAACAAAACTCTACAAAACTCTAGTAACCAAACAGCTTTAGTCTTTTATGAATGCTGTCTCTTGGACCATTATTTGTACAGTAAAATCCATCTCCAATCTCTTTGCTTGGGTCTCTTCTTCATGTCAGCTCCATTTCTCCTCTCCGAAAGCAGTACTGCTAGGATCTACCTGCACCTTCTTACCTATACCTATAAGGTACATGCCTTACAGCCCAGAGAACTCAGCAGGGGATCAGTACTAAAAATGTTATTCCTGCTTGCATTAATAAGGCAGCCAAGGTCAAATAAAGCTGTGTGTATGGACTCCATGGCATTTCTAATAATCTGCAGTGAGACCTTTGCAACCATTTTTACTTCACTAAATTGCCAAATGCTATCCTTTGCATTTCATTAAGCAAGTCTGTTGATTATACATAGGAATGGACTAGAACATGACTGGATTAGAAGAAACTTGTAGAGTGACACACAAAACCAAACAGCAGCTTTGTTAGTTTGGTTCAGCAAGAATTGATGATGCAACCTCCATTTGTATTATTTAATTGTGTGGATCTGTAAGAGCAGATTTATAGAGGGAAAGAGTCTGAGAATCCAATATCCACACAGTACCTCTCACAGGGTTTTGTTTTGCCTTTTTCTCCAGAGCAGCTCTAGTCCAGCCCCACAGACTGAAGAGCTGTTTGTGGTTGCATTGCCTTAGCTGCACTACTAGAGAGCATTTTCCCCTTTAGTTTGATGTAAAAAGAATCTAGTTCATGTTTCATAAACTGTTCCATGGCAGGAATCAAAGCATGGTAGTCATGAGCAGAGACATTTGTTTCAAAACACTCTTCTGATCCAAAATAGTGCATTAAAGTAAATAAAAAGCATATAGAGCAGGGTTTTATATATATATATATAGAAGAGACAGCTCACACTAGAGCTGCTCTGAGTACTGCATTTGAATAGCTCTGACAATTTAGAAGCATTATACTCTCACAAAGTTCTCTCTGTGCACCGTTCATTTTTTTTTCTGTTGACCATGTCCTCCTGTGGCAGGAAACTCATTAGCAAATTCTTTGCTGAAAGTAATGCTTATGTAAGTTGAAGAAAAGCACATTATCAGAAGAATGTTTTGATTAATTTGCTGCTCATTAACGATACACCTCTGTGGCTCTAGAGTAAGTTCTCTTTTGAAGACAACTCTAACAATTATACGCAGCTGCATTTTTTTTTTTTTTGACAGTCTAGTGTTCTGAGAACATTTAACCACTTCTAACAAATGCTTGGTATTTGTTTACTTCAAGTCCCCATTTAAACTCTGTAACACACAGTTGCAGAATGACTGGCAATCTGAGGTCCCAGAGGGCTTCTTCCAAGAAAGCTACAATTGCAGAGCCATAAAAAGTCTTCCTGGTGTTAAAAGGTGATTGGGTTTGTGTGTCCTGTCAACCATGAATCAGAAGTAGAGAGCATATATCAGCATTAAACAGAAAACTTCCAGTAATTACTTTTTCCAGGAGGTCAACTTAGACACTTACTATGATGTACCTTAATCTGGATCATGCTTGCTTTACTTCCAATGTCATCGCAAATCCAAAACTTTGACCCTATTTCCTTAAATGATATGCACCTTTTCATCACCTTTCTCAGAATACCTAGCTTGTGCAACTGCTAAACAGATGTCTTTATTTTTATCATATTAACAATTAGTCTTTATTGTGAGGATAAAATAAAAATTGAGTAGCTTTGCATTTTTTTCTCTGAGAAAAAAAAGAGTTTAAATGAGGGTTTTATTTCTCTACTGCATCTGTGCACTTCTCCATTTTAAGGGGCATTGTGGTGATGAAGACATCATCAGTGTTTTGCCAACATCTACTAGCTACAGGTGTTACATCACTCACAGTAAAAATAGCTGTCCTAGTAACAACACTCTCCCAAGCTAGTACTAGGCAGTTATATTTGGCCAACATAACCTGCTACTAGATAGGGTGTTCTTCACTGCAGTGCTACCATGTGTGGTAATAGAAAGGCCTCTCTCATTCTTCTTTCATTCTAGAAACTTATTGTTTCTAGGGAAGAACAAAACAGTCCTCACACGCTGTGTGGATTTCTATGTGTTTTTAAAGAGCTTTATGATACTTAGGATGAGAACATTTCTATATGTAAGCATACTCTCATTTTCTCCACAGTTTGTCATCTGCCTAATTTTTTCAGTAGGTTTGTCTAGAATATTATTTTCTAGCATTTGGTTTCAACTAAGCCTGGTCTGCTCAAAAACCTGCTCGCAAGTTTCATTCGGCTGCTGAGCAAAGATTGGCTGGAGTGACTTACCAGTTAATAATTGATTAAAAGAAAATGGCTCTTCCTCCCAGACATCTTCTCACTTTTCCAGCCTGTAACATCAGATGAGTCGGAGCTGCAATGGTCTTCTGTCACTGCTTCCATTCCTGTTCCTACTGGAAGCAAGAGAGCAGTGACTACTGACCAACAAAAAGACATCAGAACCACAGCATGGTATTAACAGGTCTTGATCATTAAGGAGAACAAAGGGCCATATTTCAGGCTAACAGCACAACATCTGCCAAAAATCTGCACAGAGCAGTTGTAAACACAAATGGGTACTTTGTGAGCACACTTCAACCAAATGATGAGCAGGTAGTTTTTCCTTCCTAGCTTTAATCCCAAGGCAGAAAGCTGTGCACCAATCAAGCAGCTCAATAGCATTACCCTATGGAAATGTGTCCCCAGAGTCCAATGTTCCTTCTTCTTTTTCTAGTACCCTCAAAATGACTCCTGTTAAAGCCAGAACTTGTTGCAGAGATAAAAAGAGCTTGAGGAGTTTTGTCCTTACATTTTCACCAAATAAGAGGGAAGAAATTCAAAAGCAGGTGCACAGAGAAAGTCAATAGGAACATCATGGAGCTCTGTGGAACATTCCTTCCTGCCCTGCTGTTAAGTTAAATATTTGTTTCATTTCTTTCTCTATAGACAGAAAAGATTTGAATGCCTTCAGTTTTGAACTATTGTTATGAATACTAACAAAGGGTTAGAAGTGCAAGGGATCTTAGACAGCCGTCCTCTAGCCCTCCAGTGTACAGACCTGGGAGGGAGCCTGCCTGGCTTACACAGGCTGGAAATAGAGCAGCATTTCTAAAGAGATAGGCAAAACTGGTAACCCAGTGGAAAGCCACCTAGGTCAGCAAAGGAGAAAAGCCCCAGAGAGGTGTCTTAAAATCATTCCTTTTTGTAATGTTAGCTCAACATCTCCTCCCATACAGGTAAGCACTGAGGTCCTCGGGGAGACAGGGACGGCCTTTCGGGGATCAGTGTCCCACCAGGCAATCTTCTCCTGGCTGTAGAGTCACACTGGGTGCTGGTTAATGCTGTACTGGTGTCACAATGCTTGTGAACCTTGCTGAAGTTTGTTTCTTTTCTAAACTGATCATGACACAACCCTTTCATTCAAACCTTTGACAGGGATCCGCTTCCCCTGTTGGTGTCTGCAGCTGTCTGAGATGCAGATCTCTGCATTTAGCTTCTGCTTTTGTCCTAACTGGGCTGAATTCTGAGCATGAGAAGGCCCCATCCACACATCTATCACCCTGCTTCTTTGTGGCCTGCAAAAAAGGCATTTCCTCCCTGCCATAAAAGCAGGGAAGCATTTTTGGATGGAAGAGGGGAACAAACATTTTCTCTATCTAAAGGCTGAGGAAGTTTATATGAGAAATTGGACACCTAAGAGTTACTATGGGGCTTACATCAAGTAATTTTTAATAAACGATTACCACAGATAATCTGAGTTCATTTTTATAACTATTCAGGAACTAACATGGGTCGCATAAAATGTTACACTTTTAGTATTTGCTGCAAATGAGCCCATTTTGCCTCAGTGGGGCTATGCTAGTGCAGCACTTCACACTGGCTGCCATAGCTTACCCAGCTTCTCTGGTCCCAGCTGGAGCCACAGGAACGGTTCATGTTTCTCTGCATGGCACTGAACTACGTGGCACTGAATTGTCTGCTACTTCTGCAGAAAGGGGGCTGGCTCAAACAAGTTTTTTTCCCCACCCGAGCCAACTCACTAACTCTGCCAGCTGACATCCCCTGTCCTTGCAACGAAAAGCAGGTATGCTTCAACAGAAGTGGAACCTAAATTCAGAGTATTTTCCTTCTGAGCAAATATTACAGGAATAGTCATGAGTCTTTTTGACTCTGCAGCCTGCAGTCAGACAAGGAAGTTCATTACCTTGAATACATATAATAATTTCCAGAAGAATGCAGTGCAATTATCCAGAGGTCTCAAGAATGATTAGGGACTGTACAGTTTTGGAAACAAACCTTATGCTTTCAAATAAGGTTTCTTATAGCCTTCCATATTACAGAGCTAGCTTCCCATGTCATGGAAAAACAAGAGGGACTTTAACAAAAAAGCATTGTCAGCCCTTCCAGTTTTCCCACTACATTTCTTTAACCCATTCAGAAGAGACTGACCTTTTTTCTTTTGTATTGGTCTTCTATTCTTACCATATTGCACAACTGAAAATCTGACATCCTTAGCTTCTCAGGTATTCATTTTCACCATACTGCTCTAAGAAAAAAACCTCATGAATGGGAAATTGAAGCACCAGAGATCCAAAGAGCTCCCAGTGCCATTCAGGGAGTCGGTTCAGGGAGCACTGAGTCCAGACCTCCTAAGTCTAACAGCAGGACCTCAGCTATTCAATCATCCTTCCTTTCAATTGCACCATTTACCTGTCCAGAGATCAGTTTCACATGATAAATCTTTTTAATTTAAAAAATACTTATATTTTCAGTGTATGTTCATAACAAGAGAACCAGGATATTTTTACTGAATTATGTTCTCTATCAGTTATTTATGAATCCTAGGCCTGTCTCCCTTTATTCAATAAAACAAGTATGTATTAGTTTAAATTAATGCAAATAAGGACCATTGATTCTTCTGACACCTTTAATTCATTAGCCAGGCTGATTAGTTTTTTAGATAAAGTTGAAGGGAAAAAATATACCCAAGGTGAATTTTGAAACAACTGTGTCAAACTGAAACTGATCCTGGAGTGATCCTTATCTGCAAACTACAGGATATTTGTTCCACTGAACGTCAGAAGGATAAAATCTGTCTAAAGTCTCATGTTAGCAATGGACAGCCCCTTAAGAGCCCTGCATTTGAGAACAAGCTTTACTTTATTGACCATAAAAGTAAACTGTGTCTTATCATGCTCCTACTTAGGCAGCAAAATACTCTGAGATGGCAAATTTCTAAGTTTTCCATACTGCAAGTATAAAATTTTTAATGGGCCAGTGCTTTGTTGAAAGACAGTCCTCAGCACAGACCTTGTAAAACCCAGCTTTTGCACGAGTAAATGTTCCTTCTATGTATTCTGACCTTTGCCTCCAGACTTGGGAGCTGGGAGCTGGACGAAGGCAGGGACGAAGACTCTTACAAACCAAGTGGAAATTTCCAAAGTGCTCAGTCTGGTAGGGGCCGCCCAGGCCCCAAGGGCATTACCCACAGCCCCTAAATGTTGGCTGTATGACGTGATAATGGAGCATTTTAAAGCATTTCTCCTCAGAATAGGGATGTCTCCTTTTACAGTGTAAGTAACACTTAAGAACGGGGCAGCCACAGAACTGAGCTTTTCAAATAAGCTTGGAAAGTTTGTCGGGTATTGTTATAATACAAGTCAAGCCACGCAGTGACTTCAGAAAAAGGGAAACTTTCACACCGCAGTCTTTAACCACGAACTTGAGCAAAGTGTGTGGTAGGGTCTGCCAGCTGGGATTGCACCGTGCTGCTCTGCTCTTAAGGATTTTAACTTACACTTTTCAGGGGGAGGAAAGCTCTCGCTTTTAGGTTATCAGATATTTTTGTGGGTAAGGGGAAGGAAAAAAAATCCCACTTGCAATTTCTCCTGTTGGAGCCACTCATTTTATATAGGATGATTAAATAATAATTGGCCAGAAGATAAGCATTACTCTCTAGGTGTTCCTTTGGGCAAAGCGATGTCCCTGTTTCTATCCTGCCTCCTGTTAATGCCTGCACAGAGACAGAAAAGCAGGTGGCTCTCCTCCTTTAGCTCAGAAGAGTACCTAGCAGCTGGGAAGGTGCCCCTCTTTGGACAAAGGAACATGCAGCTGCACAATTCAGTACCAAACAGTGGCAAGGGCAGGATGGAGAGAACCCCAGCCTGACGTACCCCACCACGTGCTGACTCACAGGCAGAGAAGGCAAAACTGCTCTTTACAGTTTTGGAGACGAAGGAAGAGAAAGGGGAGAGGTACAAATCCTGGAGCAAGACAGATACCTCACCATGGTCCACAAGAATTGGAGTCCACTGATATCCAGAGCAACTGTAGCTCTGGGAATGATTGTCTTCTCCTGAGCTCAACATACCCCTCATCAAAGAAAGAGGGATTTGAGGGAAACAGAAAAAAAGACAGGTGACATTTAGGGCTGCACTAGCAGGTGTCACAAGCCTGGAACAAGCAGCACTAGGGCTTAAGATCTGGCATTCAGCAGAAGACCTGACAACCTCTGAAGAGAGATTTGAGACAGAGGACCCATGTGCCCCAGCTTGATGGTTGCCTTATGGTCATCCACTCTACGCATCTGTAAAAGCACGGCTTGCATTCCTTGGTTATTTAGTTCTGAATCACCCATGAAAATGGGAAAATATTCCTTGAAAAATGTACCTGTGCTCTTTATATACTTATTTTCAAACGTGATTCATAGACTCAAATACCTTCTAGATTTTTAGATTATGCAGAAGAAATGAAAGACAAGAGATTCCTGTGAATAAAGAGAATTTGACACATTAATGCCGTACGCAGCCATCACTACTCAAGTCCTAGTAACAGGGTTATGAGAAATGGAAAGAGCATGGAAGAGTTCTGTGTCCTTCATCAGATGCAGGTCACCAGCAAGTTCATATATACAATACAAATTTAATTCAAACCTCTATTAAACAAACTGGAACTTTTTATGTCTACCATGCAAATTATGACTTCTATGTTATGTATCTTAGAAGACTGATTAATTATTTTTTGCATTTCATATTACCCAAGTGAACTAGATATGGAATAGTGTCTTAGACGGTTTTAAGAGACACCTTTAGAAACACTGGGACAAATATGCACACCACTGTTTTCAATACAAATGCATTTCAGGCTTCACTCAAATTCCTCTGGAGAAAACATAATTCTTTTCTTCTGGGTCAGACTCTTGCTCTGCAGCTAACATTTGTACTAATACCTTGTAAAACAAAATATTTCTAAGCTTTACCTACATACAAATGAAGAAAAGTGGGATGCATCAATTTTGGAGGCATATTTACCACAGGTGCAAGAATCTTGAATATTGACCCTACAGGTCTTGAAGCTGTAAATGTCAAGAAAATGCAATTAACAGCAGCTAACATAGAAGTGATTCCAACTTATCCCTTTTTTCTGAATTCCCTTCCTGCATTATGTTATTATCTCTATACTGCGGGAGTTAGCTTTCCCTCCCAGAACCACTTTTTTTTAAGCACAGGTGGGAACAAGAAATTGCCAAATTCATTTACAAGCAGGTTAGTCACTAATCCAGTGGTAAATGTAGAGTGCCATGCAGTAAAAAAAAAAATTAGGTTTCAATGCATTAACACAAATATATAGCTACATACACCTGTGGTGTTGTTCATCACTTTAATGAGGAGGCACTTAGGTGGCTTTTATGCCCTCTGACCTGGATATTCATCCTCTTCCTAGTCCCCCCTGCATGTCCTGTCCTGGTCATTAGAGATGCTGAAGGATTTCTCTAATTACTGACAGTAATTTGCTCACCTACCAAGGCACCTTGGTCCACAGAGGTGACATGGCAGTTGTCAAACTGATTTTTCTTGGTACCAAGTGTCTCTCCAAGCTGGGGATCATCTGGAGGCCAGTTAATCTGCTGTTAGGGCTGCTTTGTGTGGATGATACAAGTCTGAGCTGGGGGAGTGTTTGGACAAGAGTATTTGGGACTCCTTCCAGTGGTGTGAGATTTCTTGGTCATGGTGACCTGGTACTGGTAACAAGGTGCGTTACTGAGCCAAGGCTGCAGGAGCTGGTAAAACAAAGCTATTTCCTGCTAAAACTTAAAGGACCTCTCTCCTTATCTTCTCATAAATAAAACCCTTAGGGAAAAAAAAATTAAAAAATGAGCAACTTATCTTCTTGTTTTCTAACACCACAGAAACTGACACATTTGAAAGTTTTTGTTGCCTTTTTTTTTCCTCACTAACCAACAAAATAAAAAAGACTCCAGAATATTCTGAATTTTACACAAATGCACAAATATTTGCTTAGAAAATAATTCAGGTCCAAAGGGAGATAGGAAAAAAAAAAAAAAAAAAACACCAAACCAAAAAAACTGATAGTGGAGACTGAAGCCAAGGTACATCTCCCAGACTAGCACTCCCTGACAGCTAACAGCATTTGCGTGAGTAGTGATTTAAGTCATATTTTTATAAACACCACATACCTGAAGGCATTAGAAAGACTTAAGCATCATTAAGGAGAGTTACTAAAACAATTGTATCAAATTCCCTTTGATGGTTCCAGCTACTTTTATTTGCCAGTGTCAAATACTTACCAGTGATCACTCTATAGCTGCTTTGCCTCTGCTTTAAAGAAAGTGACTGTATAAAAACCATATATGCTACTAAGAGAAGGAATGAGAAATTTTACCTGGTAAGGACAACACCTTCTAACAAAAATAGAAACCTATATTTAGGTTCTGTTACTTCATGCCTGGTTAATCTGGAGAGCATGTCCGGGAGAGCAACTGGTGTTAACCAGTCTGAGAGTGTGATGCCTGCAGCAATACAAACTTGTTAATCTTAAGTTTAAAATAGATATTCACAAGCAATTCAAGTTAACTATATCTGATCCAACTAGTTTTATCTTAGACTAGTCACTTCATTTCATCTCCTCTCTTTTGGTGCTGGGAAAATTTGATATAAGGTCTTGATCATTATGTAGCCTGCACCGAACTGTAGATGCAGGAAATTTGTGGACTTTCCAAACTTAAAGCTTGAGCTCAGTGGAGTTAAATGAAACAGACACCTAAATATGAAGACCATTCAGGCACAGTTATGTATGTTTCAGTGGCCCTTGCAGTTGTGATCATAAATTAGCAATGGTCCTGATAAAAAAAAATAATTTTATTCCATTTGGGAAGTTTAGGAAGGAATTCACTTTCTTCCATCTTGAGCTACAGGTAAACACCACAAAAGGTCCTAAAACTGATGAGGATGATAATCTTTATCACATTCAGGAAAAAGCCTTCAGGAAATTATGGTGAGTATCTGCTGTTTCCAATGCTTTAAAAGGATCTGTGTGCATTTGAGTTTTGAAAAGTCATAGAGTGTGTTCACAGGTGCCTAGATATAAACTTTGGAGCCAGATATAAATCTCTAAACTATGTTGCTTTTATCAGGCAATCTGACTAAACAATATGTATTATTGCCAAACCTTCCTCCTCTTAGGAGGAAGAAAGATCCACTTGAAAAGCTGAGCTGTGAAGAGTTACATTTTTACTTGTTTTCTAGAATTTTTTAACAACTCTGGTTCAAAGAACAGAAAATCACATGGGACTTTCACCTAGCTCAGTGCAAAGATCCAGATTTAGCTCAGGCTGCTCCATGGGGGTCACCTCTGGTGGGATTTCCTGGGCCATGTCCTCAACATGCAAGTGCCATATACTTTTGCCAACAGTTTAGGAGCACTCTATTGCTGTTTGCTTGTGCTTTACTGTCTTTCAGTGATATGGAGAGAGAGGAGATCATGGATTGCAATTACCGGTGTTCTCCCCATGAAGAAGTGACCATGAAGAAAGCTTCCGCCGACTTTGTTGCCTGAAGAATCCAGCCTGCCCACTATGCCTCCTGTGAAATCAAAGCCTCCTCCCACTTTCTTGAACTGTATCTGCTTTGTACATTACTTTTAAAAACAAATGACCTTGAAGCTGTATGCATAGCTAAAGGGAAGAATGTGAGTCCTGTGTAAGAAACTAGAGAAGTATTATGGTTTTTATATCAACATGCAAAGCATCAACAAGCCAGACATACACATGAGCATTGTGAACTAAAAAAAAATCGTGCCCTGGCATCCAAGGAAGATGCAGCTTGCAGTACTTAAAAATACATCTACACGTTACTAGAAACATTCATTATAAAGATTAAGGATTAATCCCACTCTAGGAACTTGGCTTGTCAACGGAAAATGTATGGTGAAAGAGATTGTTCTAAGTCTTTAGAAACAGTACTGGAAAGACTCACTGAAGTCATCAAACCTTTCTCAAAGATAAAGGCTCTGTGTGTTTCAGAATCTGAAGAGCAGCCATGTGAAACACTCCTAATTCTTCCACTTATTTGTACACTAGGGAATATCACAGAGAAGAGGAAAAGTGTCAACCCAAAAGGCATATAGGATATTCATGAAATAAAAGGAACAATAAATTTTGGCAAATCAGAATGGCGTAAGAATGGCAAATCAGAATAAGCCTGCTCTGAAGTATGTGAGGTACGCACAGTGCAAGATTTTGGTCAGTCAAGCATATGCTCCATTACGTAAATGCAGGACTTGAATGGAGCTCAGAACAAATATTTACTTTCTGGTGTCTCTGTCCTTTTGTCATTGAGATGACTTCAAGAGAAGCTACTGGAGCTGTCTGCATCAGAACAGTTCATCTTCTTATGTGTGGCTGAATAGAGTCACCCCCATAGAGGTGGAGGGAGGGGACCCCTTTCTTGGGTCCTCCTTCAGGTCTAACTCAGGCTCTGTCAGGCTGCAGTGATGCTGGTGTTAAAGCTCACAAGTTCCACTATTTCTTGGTTGGTTTATTCATTTTTTGTGGCTTTCTGGGATATTTTCCTCTGTCCATTCTGGCCACAGATTCATATATTGTTTCAGGCTGTTTCACATTCATTTGAGAGTACAGATTTTATCTGTCACTTTTGCCTTTTCCATGCTTTTCCACGCTTTTCCACGGCGCAGCGGCAAGTGCTCCCTTACCTTCCTCCAGGCTGTGGGAAGAGTAGGGACAGGGTGAGAAGGAGAGGGATAGACATTTCAAAATAGTCATTCTGAAACTGAGTGACTGATACAGCCAGTGAGATGCTGCTGAAAAGTTGTGGGAAACCTCTGGCTATTATTCTCATTCTCAGAAAGTCTGGGATAGGTTCACTGCAGACAAACTGGCATCCAAGCGCCAGCCCAAGCACCTGAATATGTAGGATTCCCATGCTTCATGTGAAGAGCCCTACTACAGCTAATGGTGGAACACAAAGAAAACCTGTGTAAAAATCCTGATGGTGGAACTATGGAAGACAAGAGGCTTTCTGGAAGTGTCTCTGTGCTTCTCACACAAACTGACGTGGGACTAGAAACCTGGAGCTGAGGTCAGTCTTGCGTTGCAATTGGTGAGACCAAGACAAAACCATGTGGGCAAGTAAGTTTGTGCCCTGAAAGTACAGAGACCAACTGAAGTATGAATGACACATTTTTCCTGTATGATTGAATGCAAAATGTCATTGTTTTGCTTAGTTCAGAGCTATTTAAATATTTAAATATAGGATGAACTTCTCCTTATTTACGTTGCTTCCACTTGGTCAAGCCTGCAGCCCTGCTGGTGGCCACACCTAGTCCTTAGCTGAGAAGAGAAAGCAAGCTCCTCAAAATCTTTCCATGCAAGGTACTAAATACTCACATTCACTGACGATGAAAAATGCAGCATGTTGGTCTGCACAGCCCTTACACTTCTGCTGGCTCCCACAGCTCTGCAGCGCTGCACAAGGCACGGTGGGAATGGCCGTGCAATCCAGGTCGATCTCAATCAAAAAGTAACAAAGAACTCAGTGAGTTTGGAAAGAGGACTGTGAGGCTAAAGTTGTAAACTGATAACAGGTTGGACACACTGTGCTGTTGTGTTGTGAAAGTCTAACGTTTAGCTTCTGTTTGCTTTAACTTGCTAACATTTTCCATTTTCTGGCTGTTGTAAATGTCATTTCTTTCCACAATCATGAGGTGAGGCCCTGATCTTTGCTCAGAAAAGGGTCCAGCTTTTATATCAGACCTTCTAATCATAATTTTACTGCAAACCTTGGACAATTTTGATAAGTGGTTATGTTATGAATTGTTGGAAGGAAAGTTTCTAATCTTGAACCTGAGTGCAGGCATGCAGAATGGATCAAATTTTGAAATAAAACAAAATAAATGCGTTTTAATGTATCATTTACAAGTTCCAAGAAGCCGTTGTGCTTATCAGATGCTGCAATCATTTCCAGGAGCTACTTAGAAGAAGCTGTCAATTCCCTTCAGAAGTAATATGCCTAAGAGAATTTAAAAAGAGATTCCTTACTAAAATTCTCTTTTCTAATTTTGAACTCATCTACAAAGTAAACTATTAAATTTCAAAAAACCTTTTTTTTTTTTAATAGATCAGGGGGATGGAAAACAGTGTTCTAAAATCTCCTTGCACAGTAAGATATTCTATATTCCTGATAAAATCACACACATATTTTAATCTGTGGATATGAAAGAAGATAAGATGGTGGAAATATGAAATGTAGAAAAAGTTAAAAATAGAAGAATGCAAAAATCTATGAAAAAAGAGCTCATATAATTTGGGAGATTAAACAGCATGTAGAAGAGTTATTCTCCTTTTGTTATACAGGATTACCAGGCACTTACCTTCAGTGAGAGCTGTGCATAAGAATGAATTTTACAGCTGAATTATAGCTACGGTATTTGTATGGAAAAAGTAAACAGAGTTACATGCCTGCTTCTGTAGACTTCTAGCTGCAGTAATAATTGATCACACATATTTTTGTCCATACCAAGAACTCACAATGGTGTGCAGCAGCATGCAGCACCTGAAATTTTCATTACAATGTCACTTACATCATTTTTGCTGAGCTAGTTTTGAGTTCAACACTGTTGGAAGATGAACCTGTTCACCTTATAATATTGTTTGCTTTATTTATTGTTTTTTCCATATTACCCTTTGAGACTCTCACGGTGTAATTTTATGGCTTTGAAGTTGTGTGGGTTGACCTATAACTGTAATAAAAGAATTTGGAATGAGATAACACAAGTTTTTCCATTACTTACAAAAGGTTGAAGCTACTTATTAAACAACTTCATATTCTGTAACTTTGCTAAAATGAATACTTTTTCAAGCAACTGTTACATTGTCGTAGACCCTTGCAGCACACAGATTGTATGGGATAGGCCTGTGCTGTGAACCCAAACAAGAAAAGACTATGGTTTATGTTTTTAATTCAACCTTTATGAAGAACACTACATTTCCTAGTTACAAATTAACAGTATGTGATCATCCTACATAACTACTCTGGGACACAGGTTGTGTTTCTCATGATTCGTGCTCTTCTTCTTAAAGACCATTGAGTTCAGTTCAGACGATGCAAAGAAAACTGAGAGGAAGATTTGTCTCTCATTCCGTCCCCAGGGGATTGACCCACCATACCATTCAACATGGATCTCACCACATCTAATGTACCCCTATGTTCCATGCCTTGGGCCACACAGTCAGCTTCCCCTCCAAGTAGAACAGTGCCCTGTGCATGTGTCTGGGCTGCAGGGCAGGTGTGCCCAGGGTGCTCCCCACAGCCCTGCTCCCCCAGTCACCAGGACAGCAGGACCTGTGGGCGTGCTATTTTTCCTTTCAGCTGTCAGCTCAAGTTTCTTTGCAAAAAAAAGAAGCCAGTGCTCAGGAAGTGAGGACTCTGGGAACAGGGACCACTGACAGACATCCAGCTCTCCTCCCACTGCAGAGCTAATGCTTGACCAAAGCAGGCATACTGCCCTGTAAACTAGACAGTCTGAATTCTCCAGGATGTAAAGTGGAAGTGTCCTAAATACTCAAGAGGAGCTCTGAAATCCTCCAAATAGGCAGGCAAACCTTCTAAATTAGGATTGTAAATTTCCAGCTGTCTTCCAGTAAAATGTCTCACAAGGTGGATCTCTGAAAGCCTTAGTAACTACCACCACTATTAGTAGCACTTACATCCCAGATAAGCACTTGCTAGACAGTTAAACTCTGCTGGATTTGCTTGGAATTGCATGCAAATATATACTATCCAACCAGTGGAACAAGAGGAAAATCCAAACAAAAAGAAAATAAAAATCCAGTCTGTCATAGCAACAAAAGCCACAAAAAATCCCACTGAAACTCACTGATGAAAATCAAAGATGAACACTGATGTTAGTAAACACTGGATCAGGCTCTCCTAGATAACCCTGGACCTAGTGATCTGCAGCCCATCCCCAGTCAGTCTGTGCCATGGAGAAAACTCAAGGCAACAGCTGAAGGTCTCCTTATGGCAGGAGCAGCTTTGGCTGTAGCAGTAACTGCACAACACCTCACAGGCCACCAGGGTAAAGGTATTATGGGATTGTGGCAGGTGGGCAAGAGGAGCTGCTTTTCCTGGCATGAGTTGGGTCATCCCCAAGCTGCTTTCTACTGGTATGAGTTAGGTCATCCCTAAGGCTCTTTTAAATCTCATAGTTAACCAGCTACTTAGCAGCAAAATACAAGACAATACAAAGTAAGGCATTGTCTTGGGAATGCTGAGGCTAAATGCAAGAATGCTGCATGATTTCACTTGTTTTCTGCTTGGCTCTAGTTGGTCTGTAGTACTGAACAGATCATCAAACAGACCCCATCCACTTCAGGTGTTATTTCTGGTGATACTGATGCACTGACAACCCAGTACAACTTTTTATGCATGAACATGGTGTTGTATTCCTTCAAACAAAAAAGCTGTTCCCCCATGTCTGGAGTCACAGGCTATCATGCTTCCAGCTCTTGGGAATTGCTGGGTTGGAGTCAGGTCAGTGCCACCTGTGAGGTCTGTGCTGGGCATCCATTTCGTTTTTGAAGGAAGGGAGCTGCAAAGTAAAGAATGAAATGTTCTGATGTCTCTGAGGATTTTACAGGGTGGGAAGACATGGCAAAGCATGGTTGCATAGACTATTGGCCTTCTAATGCTAACAAAACTATTATTGAGCATTGCCTTGTCATTATGCTTTTTCTTGGAAAGCTACAGATGAGACTGTAAAGATATAAAGTAGATTAGAAAGCGATGAATTAGGCCCTAGCTTCACCTGTCAGAAGGTTAAGGCTTGGATTATGCTCCAATCTGAATTCACAAGTGACTCATCAATTTGCAGTTTCTATTAAAATATATTTTAAGTCCTCAAAATTATTTTGGACAATTCTGTCTTGTGCATTAAAAATATATTTCTGTCTCTATATAATACTGTCTGTAAAAACCAGCAAAGGCTCGTGTACTCCACTATTTACATAATATATTTCCTGTGCCAATAGTGGTTTACCATAATGACTGTATAATCCAAGGGCAGCTTAACATAGAGAGTGCATTTCAATGCTGCATTTTCTTTTTAATTTTTAAAGAATACAAATACTGATTGAAATGTAGATAAAGAAAAAGTAAGCAATAAACTATTCTGTAGTATTAGCCAAATATTCTGAAAAGGCTGAAAAGACATGTTCCCCCACCCACAGGCAACCATACTTGAGGTGGTAGTTGCACACACCTCAAGCTGTATTCTAGAGCCCAGCACTACCTCTGCAAATTCTGCCACAGCCCAAACCAGGTACCAACATTGTTCCCACTTCTCTGCCTGATTTATGTGTCAGGAGTAAGCTTAGGGATCTTATTTCAGCATCTGGATCAAAGATTTAAAAAAAAAAACTCTTGCAAGGTTTGGGTTCCAAGGATCACTTTATAAAGCACCAGCCCTTATCCATCCTCTGGTTTGTACATCTCTCACGATTAAGACTGACAATAGCAGGATATGTTATACTATATTATATTATGCTATGCCATGCTATGCTCTGTATAGGTACAGGTGTTATCCCTTTTTCAGAATTAACATAATCTTCATACTTTTATGAAAGACTTCCAGTTATATATTTTTCAGATACGTATTTTAATGTAAGAGTGTGAAAAAGTTATAATTAAAATCACTGAAATCACTTGCTTCAAAATGCTTCTTACTCTTATGGTTCCATATGGAAAAGCTGGCAACTTCAGCCAAATACCAGGATTTCCTTCCACATCTCTCAGGAATGACTGTGCTGCTAATAGTCACTAAGAATCTACTGGGAAAGAAGGAATTCATAAGGCAAATCCAGCCACGACTCAGGATCAAACAAGAATGTGGCCTTTCAAAAGACAAGTGACAAAGCAGTCCCTGCCTTTGACATAACTTCTGATGATGGACTGAGAATAACTAAGTAAGCAACTTCTGTGGTCCTTGTGGAGCTTTTGTGTCATTCATGTTGGACATGTTCATTTGAAAGTTCTTACATTTGCATCTCTTTTGATCTCTGCTCAACAAGATCAAGTTTGTGATGCTTCGCATGATGCTTAAATTTTTGTGTTTTCTGACTGAGAATTACTTGCCCTTTTATTTATTTGGGGGATATTCTAAGTTATACTTGGCCTGTTTGATTTCCACACATCTTGAGACACCCTTGGGCTATTATCATTAGGAACTTTCCTGAGAGTGAAGAGAGAAGTCTGTTAGTCAGAGTTAAGAAGTCTCAGAAAAGCCATGTACAAAAAAAATATTAATGAAAAGCATTTAAACAACAAATGTTTTCAAAGAAAATCATCATCAAGCAGATACTGGGTCAAATTCCTAGCTGTAGCTTTTCTGATTTTTGCCAGATATGGATCTGGCTCATGTAGCTCTTGTAAAAATGAACGACAAGGCTTGGGCTTCTCATAAAGTAATTCATTAATCAATGTGTATATCTGCCTATCACCATACATACAATTTCTGAAAATTAGAAGAATTTTGTCCTTGCATAAAGCCCTCTAGAATCATTGGGAAAAATTGCATGGACTTCATTGGGTTATGGATCATGTCCTGTATATATCTACATTTTTAAGTCTTTTCCAGCGCTTCCTCTTTCAATGGAAATTAATAGCTTCTTGAATTGAAATGACCAGTTTCCGATTTAGTTTTGCAAAAGCAGAGTCCAGTGGGATTAAATATGAATGCTGGCTTGGTTATTCATTAATCATAAAAATATGGTGTGGAGTTAGTTATGTAAGTGATTATTTTTGCACGGAAATGTCTGCTACTTTTATGCCTGTGCAGAAGGATCATGTGAAGTGCCGCAGTGAACTTAGAAACCCATTCACCTTGATATACTGTTTTATAAAGAACACACAAAGATGCATAAATGCTTTGGAGTCAATACTGATTTTGTAGATGTTAGCATAGTGAGAGGTCAGCATGTCCAAGCATCTGCATTTAATTGTACAGTTACAAGGAGAAGCAGCAAAAGTTCATGTGAGACTTAGTTTAAATCCTCCTGGCCACATATGACCTATGTAAAATATTTTATTCTGAGAACTTTTTAAAATGTAAACATTGCAGCTCCTGTTTGTTTAAAAGTCTGAACAGTCAGATGAACAAGGTTGAGCTGGCCCCAAACAATGCTAAATTCTTCGCTCCCATTCAACTACAGTCTTTTGGGTCAGGCAAAAGGGACGAGAACAAGATGTGATGTGCCATTGGAAAATGGTAAGCAGCAAGGAGCAAATCAACATCAGATGCAAGTCAGAGGTCTGTTGAAACAGGTTCAGTACTTGGTTTCTTTTCCTGCAGGCTTGCTAGAAGCTGAAATTCTGCACTGGACAGGGTAATTCAATACGCTTGGCGTATAAGAAGTTGCCTCACTGGCACAGACATCTTCTATCTAAAAATGAAGGAAATGCTAGTTCCACCTTTGTCTCCTTCCAATGTCCTTGCGTCACTGGCACCCCATTGTCTTTTCAAAGCACAAAGAATAATCCCAGGCTTGATTCACTGTGCTTCCATTTGTCGAGACCAGAGCTCTGCCATGTCCTTGCTCCTTGTAAAAAAAAGCCTCATGAATTCTCTGTTTTCTGGTCATTATTGCTACTTTATTAAAATGTGTTCGTTTCAGATTTTTATTTTCAAGAAAAGATGTAGGCAGATTACAAAAGTTTCATGATATGGCTCTCACTGAAGTCTCCTTCTCTGAGAAAGTCATGCCTGAAAAGTGGTTCCTAGATGGGAAATTGGCCCAGTCATGATTTTTTATTTCTTTTTTACATGGTGAAACACAGAGCCTGATTGTAAGGAAATACTAAAATTTCTTCAGCCCTTTTGCAAGTATAATGGGTATTTGTGACGGCAAAACTAGTCTAAATGTTTTTCCCTAATACAAATATTTTGAACTGAAGAGGTGAAGAATCAGTTTCTGGTGTCTTTTCTCTTAGCTGCTTCTTTGTTCAGTAGCTAAAAAAAATGCAGGCCAACCTGGTGCATCTCTTGAAGAACTCACAGCCAAACAGCAGTGCCAGAAGGAGAGAGGGCTGCATATAACAGGTGGAGAAACAGGAGAATGGAAAGATGGAAGGAATCAGGTATAAGCTCTCATGATTACTTAATTACTATGTCCACATCTTGTTCCATAATGCATACAAGATTTCAGCCACCCAATCTACTGAAATCCCTCTCACGACATGTCAGCTTTTAACTAAACATCCCTCTCTCATCCTGATGGGTTACCCATCCCCATTGGCATTTTACTGTCTTCTGCATTATCCTGTTATTTTTTTATGCTCATGCTATTTGTGAGTCTTAACATACTATTGTCCTACTGTTAGTCACGCCAGTCACTTGACACATGGAGATTTCTGGGTTTCCCAGCTGTTGCATCTCTCGTCTCTACTGTACTACCTACTGCATTTGGCCAGCCAGTCATCTTGACCATCAAACCATCGTAACTCAGTGTAGTATTTGAAGGATACAGCTGGAAGGAGAAACGCAGTTTCAGTGTTTTCAGAGTACCCATGTAGCCCTAATGACTAAAACTAGTCATCCCAAAAGGGACTTAGTCAGTGTTACCAGCACAGCACTGTGTTTCCCCACTGCAAAAGGAAGATTTTTGTAAAGCTGCTCTGTCCCTTCAACTCACTGCTTAAAAGGGACCAAGTCTCCAAAGCTGGTCTACCAAAAACAAGCTCTTGTTCAGTCAGAGCAGACTGTGGTAGTGCTCCTCATGCGTCTGCACTGCTTCTATGCTGTCTCAATATGGATATCTCAATATCCCACTATATCTCAGAAGGAATGTCAGCTAAAGAGTTGCGGCTCTTCAGAGATCAGCTCTGTGCAAAGCTGTCTGCAGGTCTGGATTGGGGGTGGAACAGTGAAAAACCAGTTCCTTGCACCCCTCACGGCGCCCCAAGTATTTTTTTTTCTTGTATCAGGACACTCTGAGGTGCTGCAAGCAGAGCTCCAAAATTCAGGACCTTCTTCCACATGGAAGCCCCACGGCTAAACTGAGAGGCTGCGCTCACCCTCTGTCCCCAGGTCTCACGGGCATCCCTCCACAGCAAGGGATGCGCGGTAACTCCTGAGCGAGCCTTTCAGCGGTGCTCTCTGCTCGGGGCTCCCCGCTCGGCGCGCACACACCCCTCCCACGTCGAGGGGTGTCGGTTCCCGAGGGCTCCGCCGCCGGTCCGGCCCCAGCCTGGGTGCCGCCGCCGGGAGACCCCGGCCCCC
>JANPWX010000022.1:2659362-2697179 GCA_024734555.1 Trochalopteron elliotii
CACTGGCCCGGTCCCCGCCCGCCGCCCGCAGCCTCGGGCGCAGCCCCGGAGCCGTCAGGGGCTGTGGCCGGGCGAGGTGCGCGGGGAGCCGGTCGCCGGGCAGGGAGCAGCGGGGTCCGAGACGCCCCTGCCGGCGCTGGAGAACGGAGAGAGAGTTTGGAGGGAGCGGTGACGGCAGCCGTAACTCTTTCTGTTGTAGGCAATGGGTTCATGGACGGGAAGGAGCTACAAAACTTCATCCAGGAGCTGCAGCAGGCACGGAAGAAGGCGGGCTTGGTAGGTTAATGTTTCGCCCCACTTTTCCGTCTTCTTCGGGAAAGAAGAGTTTTCTTGAGCAAACTTCAGTGCCCCGGTTCCTTCTGTTCTCTCTTGCCATCACACCGTTCATGTACCTGCCGCACCGGGCAAAGGAAAATAGCTTGGTTAGAAATGAGCAGGTTGCAAATCAGATAAATCGTCTGCCTTGGAAAGGTGAAACCAGGGTCCACCTCCCGCTCCTACCTTGCCAGGCTACAAGCTGGTACTTCTGACAGTGCTTAAAAAGAAAAGTCAAGAAATGTATGGATGTTGTCTTTTTGTCTTGGATGAGACCTTATCCCATTGCAATTAATCTTATCTGATCCAGATATGTACTCATTAAAACTGGCGGAGAGAGGAGGGGAGAGGAAAAAAAAAAAGAGGAAAAAAGAAAAAAGAGGAAGAGAAAAACCCAACACTTCAAGGTAGTTGGACTCTTTTAATTTCACACCTAATGGGCAGCACGGGCTGAAATGCGTTTCTGCCCCTTGGTGGTCACTAAATAGATCTGCAGATACTCCTAAACACTGCTCTTCATCGGGAGTACCAAATCCTGGCTGTTTAAATGACTCAGAGAGGCCTCAAAGTTTTTGACAGTGTTGTCAAAACCCTTCTGTGTATGAGTTATCGAAACATTAATTATTCAGTTTCTCCGAACTATACCCATGCAGGAGGGAAAAGAAAAGGGAGAAAAAAAGAAATTAAAGATTCCATACAGCCACTTTTAGCATCAAAGCCCATAACTTAATGGAATTGGTCTAAATGAATCTATGCTAAAAGACTTTTGAAGAAACAGAAAAAAAAAAAAAGCGATGATGTGTGCGTGGAGGAAATAGATTAATACTTCATAATAAGAATGCCTCCAAAACGAGAAATAGCTTTTCAATAATTAACTTTGCTTTGAAAGTTCCTGCATATTTTAGACATAAATGCAGAAAAAATTAATTAATATGAATCTTAATAGCTTTTATGGAAAATTTTATCTGAAAATCTGTCTCCCAGCCTCTAATGTTACTGCAGTCTAGGTAGCAGTTAATTCTTATTAGAGACATTTGTGTAGGCTCTCATTTTCCTGAGCATAAGTTCAAACTAAAATTAAAAACAAAATAAACCAAAATTGAAGCTAAAAAAACCCCCAAAACTAAACAGACATTAGGGAAAAGAATGTGGACTTTTTAGAAGGAAAAGAATCTATTTTTTTCCACAGAAAAGATTAAACAACTTCAATACATTTCAAGTACTGCAACAGAACAAATCTCTCTTCTATGCTAAAGTGCAGGAAACTTAAGTTTGCTTGATAGAAAGAAGACATTCAAAGCTGCTTTATATTTAGTATGAATAGCATTGTTAGTAGAAATGCTAATATGTTATTGAGTAGTTTAAAAATTAATTAGAAGCTCAAGGAAAAAAATATTTATAATTTTAAGGTCAGGATCTTGTCTCTCTCAAAGCAAGTGTGCATCTCTTAAAAACATAGCCTAATCAAAGCAACACAGAAACCCTTGCAGAATTATTCTTATCTGCTACAAATGTTATAATGCATGTGAGTTTTTTTAAATAACTCCTGCCAGTATCTGGAACAGTATTCTAAAAATGCTCATATGTTTAAGTTTTTCTGTCCCATTTCTCTGATTCAAACGTAGCTTTGGAGTGTTCTGCTGAAAAGAGCAATCTACTGTAACAAAACCAAATTCAGCACCTGGTCTGTGGGCTCTGGAGTACAGCTATATGTCATCTTAAGTTTCAAATATTACCTGATTCTTGCATTTGAAGGCTCATTTGCTAAACAAGCATCTCATTAGTTCATTTCTTGTCTCACGGGATACTAATTCAGGATCTTTGAATATCTGTTCTTTTGCCAGAAGGGACACATTGAGAAACTAGTGTAGGTTATATGTCATTTCCTTGTCTGTCCTTCTTTTAACACCCCAAAGCTTCTTTGTCATCATTAACTTCTGCATTTCAGGTCACTCTTCTGCTCACTATTTTTGAAATATTCAATTATGCATTCATAGATGGATTTTACATCAGTCATGCCACATGCATTAAAGAATCACATTGATGCTGTCATTGAATAGGATGGTTTAATATTTCCCAATATTCTTCCCAACTACAGAACTGTTCTAATTATGTTCTGATGCTAATCCTTGTATTAATCCACTCAGTGAGCCTGTACTTTCACAGCTGCTTTTTCTCAGACAGAGAGGTAGCATGCAGCTTGATTCAGGCTTGCCCCTGAAAGAGGGAATGTCTGCTCAGAAGTTTTAGTGCTTGGGCTTTGGTAACATTAAGCCTTTTTATTTCATGCGTTATGGTAAATACTGAATTGATCTGGTATAACTTCAGCCATGTTAAAAGAACTCTTTTTTAAAGACAGGAGCTACAAGAGTGTAGAAACATAGCTTCTATTTATTGTGACTCACATTTATGCAATACATTCTCTATTTGGATGTGCCAGTTGCCAAAAGAAACTCTGGGGTGTAAGTGAGCAACGCAGAGGTTGATAAAGTGTCAATAGGTGGATCTTGCCTGAGCTATTCTACATCTGTTTCCCACTTTCCCTGGCTATATAGGTAATCACAATATTTCTCCTCAGAAGCATGTGCTTTATGAGTAAAACTATGTGAGTGTTTCTGTAGTGCCAACTATCCTTACATTTTCAAATCTTATCAAAAAAAGCTATTTTTTTCCACTTGTTGGAAAAGTATCTTTTCTGAGGTGTCTGACTGAGATGTGAAGGGCTGCTTTCTTCATTTCAGAAATTGAGCACTGCATCTGTATCAGGTTTAGGACTAGACTTGGTTAAATTTAGGCAAGGGTTTCTTGCCAAAAATATTTATTTGAATAACATAACTCAAATAACTCCTCAAGCAGCTCATGAGCAGGTAAGTAAACACCAAAAAAGTCACCATAATTTCTAAATAGTGAACTAGAGGATAAGTTTCCTGTTTTGTTTAACTTGTAATCAACTGTGTCTCCTTCAATGGCTGGACACTGTCTGGCATTGTAGAGCTGCTATTAGAAAGATTAGTAAAATATTTAACCAGGACTAATTAAAATCCAAGTGTCTAATTCTCCATTCTATCTGCTAAGCAAACTTGTCCCCACTTTGGGATCATTAGATGAAAGGTGACTTTGAAGTCCATTATATTAATAACCACATCTCTAATTAAAGCCATGGCAAATTACTAACCTGCTATGGATGACTTTGACAGAAATAGGATACTAGGCCGTGACTGTATCAGCTACAAGGAACTGACATTTTAGTTAGCTCTGGTAGGTGAAATTTGGGACAAGCTACAACGGACTTTGTACAGCTGAATGTCCCTGCATCTCCAGCGAGAAAATCACTTAGGTCCTATTTAATCAGATCTATTATAACAACTAAAGCTTTAATTTCCGAAGGCTGACATAACTTCATCTGTAACTGTAGAATTGCCCATTGTTTCAATATAACTGTAACCCTATTCTTGCTGAATGATTTCACGAGCTACCACCTCTAAGAAATACGATGAAAATTAAACGTTTAATCAGTGTTGAAGGTTGATGACATCTCATATCAAAGAAAGGCAGGTCAAGTTGAAGTGTGAAATCAAATATTTAGATATTTACCTCAAGGCTGGCACTTTTTGCAGTAGCCTAGAATGAGAATAGTCTTTAGAGAACAGATGTATAGCAGGGACCATAATTTATATGGACAACACCAATGGCTTTATTCTGTCAGATTTAAGGTACTGCTTAAAGTATTCTCCTGCCTATATCTCCCTTTCTACATTTAAGCAGTGACATTTTGACTCTGTTTCCATGATAACCAAATACTAATCAGGGAAAAATATAATATTGTGATGAGATCTTTTAAGACTAAAATAGCATCTATTGTTCAGGAAAAATCCACTCAAAGACGTGGAAGGACTATTTTGGTGTTCAGATGTATCGTACTGAATATTTTTGCGTATTTTGAAAGATTCTGCACTGCCTTCAAGTTACTAATTTAAAAATGAAAACTGAGAAAATGGAGTAATAATTGCCTATGAACTTCACTGTCACCATGTTAAACAAAGGAACTGTTAGACACATCTTCCAACACATCTGTCTTTATAATTTTTTCATTCTGTAAACTAAAATAGCTTTCTAAGTATTTAGATGCCAATCATTCACTCCAGCTATAATTCCCTAGGAAGTAAAATTTATCAGAATGACGTTATTTATGACAAAAAACAATGCTCATTTTCATTTACACTGGGTGAGTGTAGCTGCAATGTGGGAGTACTTCATTAAATGTGGTATATTATTTGGCAAATAATAGATTATTCAAATATGTTTTCATATGTTTCTTGTATTTTAAAGTAATAATTCTATCTTTGTAACTTTGTAGGATTTAACACCTGAAATGAAAGCTTTTGTGGACCAATATGGGAAGTCTACTGATGGCAAAATAGGTATAGTTGAGGTAAGACAGTTACTTTGTAACATTACTTGAAGAAAATACATTTAGCACAGAAAAATGTGAGCATAATATGCCCATACTTTGGAATTTTAGATACACAGAATATTTCTTCCTCTCCTTTAATATCTTTATTTTTTTCTTTTCACTAATGAAACTTTTTCATTAACAAATAATGTATTCCTTACCACATTCCACCACAAGTCATTTGACTTTTCTCTCTTTATTCAATGCAAATGAGCATTGACAGCAATTTAAGTTTTCTATGAAGCACATAGAAGTTCTTTTTTAGAAATTTAAATTAAAAAGGTAATTTGATGAAAAGTAATGTGAGGTAGTGCTACCTGTGATTTTGAACTCATGCTCTGTCACCATTCCTAATAGTGATGATAACATCAGAGTGAACTTAATTGGGCAGTCACTGTACGTAGTCTAGTCTAAAAAACCCCAAATATGGTAAGCCAGCATGTTAATCATGACTAAGGAAGAATTTCATAGGATTTCCTTTCTTGAACTTTAACAGAACTGGAAGCAGAAAATTCTCACATTCCTTACTCCCATTTTCTGAAGAGGCAGAAGATAACCAGCTTCTCCTTGTACAGCTGCTCGACAGTTGTATAACTTAGACAACTTCCTAGGAAGGGGAGAATTGTTGTGTTTTCTCTGAATTTCACTTTTCAGCACTGCAAGCCAAAAAGGAGAGTTTGTGGGGTTAGAGAGTTACAGTTTGAGAGAGTCACTTCTCTGAGCTTAAATCAACGATTCATTTGTGTCACTCTGAGCGCAGTGAGACTGCGGTTTTATTATTAAATGATATTATATTTTTTTCCGGATAATAAGAAATCTGACCTAGAGAGCTAATTAAGAAACAGCTGGAAACAAGCCAGGCCTGCAAAATTTCTACAGTGACCAGCTTTGGGTCAGTGTCTAATTTTAAAACAGAGGACTGAATAGAATCTGTAGAAGTCAATAGAAAGTATCACTGGTGATACAACAGATCATTTCAAGATACCTTTTCTTCTCTGCCATATGTCTGAATTTTACTTACTTTTTTAAAGGCATATGTAATTATGACTACCACAAAAATATGAACAATTTGTTTCACTTGCAGCCACAACTGATTTTTAAAAGTGCAGCTTTTAATACTATTTAGCATTGATCAAATAGCTTTGCATCTAGAAGGAAGTAGTGTTTATTTGATATAACAATTTTTTTTGTTTTGGACTAACAAATGCTAATTTATTTGTTATTGAAGAATTTTATTTAAAGTAGTCTTTTTGAATATCTGTATAGCAAGCACTGATGGAAGAAGAATGTGTGAACAGTGCCTGAAAAAGACTGTGCTTCTTCACTTAGGAAAGATAACTGGAAGTTTTACCTTTCAAATTCTATTTCTGATTCTGATATTGACTTAATGAGGGAAGATGTGCAAATCCAGTAGGCTCTGATATGGCTCACCACCCCCAGTGAAGTGTGCCAAGCATGCTCAGCATCCACGGAAGCAACTGAATAGTGATAGTATGGAGTTCAGTGACTGAAGGGACTTTCTCCCTTAATATAGCAGTTTCCAAACCCAATAGCTATATTTTGTTTCCCTTACATCAGCATGAAGCTTGATTTGGAAACTGCTGATGGGACTCATGAAATGTGTGGTACGTGCAGAGCAGTATGGTATTAAAGTTAGTATTTGGACTCAATTCCCCTTCCTTATATATAAAAAAAATTATCCAGTAATTCCAGATTGTTCTCATTTACATAGTACATCAAATAGTTTTTCTGGAAATTGTGTGAGCACTGTTTAAGAAAGCTTATATAAAGCCATTCAGACTCCCAGCCCTCAAAATGAACACCCAGCATTTGACAAAGAATGTGCCAGCCAATAATGAGTTTTCAGGAAAGGTCTGTTGACTGAGATAAAGAGGAGGCCTGGGTGGCTTCACAGAGGAAGAAGTGGATTTTCAGCTCAGATTAAGTGTTGATTCTGTCTTTGCAAGCACACTGCAGTTAGTTCGCTGGCTATTACCCAGTGTCCTCCAGCTAAAGGCAGAGCCTGACCTGCCCACTCTCTTGCAATTGTGTAAGGGACCTTTTATTCACCTTTTGTACTCATTGAGACCAATTCTTTTACTAAAATGTGGCTGTAAAGCCCAAGGTTTCAAAACTCAGAACTGCAGCAATTTCACATTCAAATTATTGGAAGATTACTGCTGCAATAAAATCGACTGCTTATTAGCCTAAAATATTCTTTGTACTCCCATGCTCTATTATGGGATTTTAAAAAGCAAATTCACTCTATCAGGTGAAAGGAAGTTTAAATAGCATTAAATATCAATGGAATTTATTTAGAGAACAATGTCTGGAAAATAATTCTGATATTGTTTTAGGTACTGAGAGTATATTTTCTGCTAGCCTGCAGCTGACCAGAGAGGAGTCAAACCAGTCTTAGGCTTTGTAGTTGTCCTCTATTATTTGTGATCCAGAGATAACCAATCTTGTCCCCATAAAAGCAGCAAAACTCAAGGCTCACTAAACTACTATTGCTGCCATACACAGACTTGCAGCAGTCTGCACTCTTACTCAAACATGCTCACAAAGTCCCCCTATGCTTATCCCCACAAAGAAGTCATCACTTAAAATAACAGCAGGTTTCCATCTTTCTTCTTGGTAGTGGTATAAAACTGGGACTGCCAAGTTGAACCAGTTTCCACACAATCTACTCATCCCTTTTAATACTGTAGTTTTCCACAAAAAGCAATTTAATGCTTTCCCCTGAGACTTACAAAGGGTGAGAGGTATAACTTAAAATTAGGTAATTTTCTTCCAGAGGTAATATATTCTGTGCCTCAAATACAGTTTGGTACTGCTAATAAGCAGTTAATGATCCCATGGACAGTTACTATTTTATGATGCCCTTGCAAAATTCACAGGAGTTAGCTGTGTCATTGAACGACATCTTATTTATATTTTCCACACAAGCAAATCCTTTCCCATTGTTATAATCAGTCTCTTCTCCCAAGCTTTTTTTATTCTCAACAAGTTCTCTCATTCAACATTTGCTGTTAAATAGGAGTGTGCTCTAAAAATCAAAGCTTTTCTGTCATGAGAGAAATAAAGACATTTTTTCATAAATCAGGACTAAGTTACACACATTTAGCTATTGCATACACATAAATATCAACTTACCCATACGTGCATATGCTATTTATAATGGAGTAGGTTTTGAAAGCTGCTGACAAAAATGCAGTTCTGAGGTTGATTTTGATTTCATGTTAAGCCTAGCAAAAGCACTCAGAAGGCTCTGATGGGCCTGACAGCCTGTCATCAGCTGCGCCAGTTCTGTAAAGGAGAGTGCTCTGGTGTGTCTTTTCAGCTGTACCAACTGTACTAAAAGAATTTAACTGATTCCTTGCATATATGATTTTAGAGAAACAAGAGCTATGTCTCCATAACTTTGTTGTGTCTGTGGGGCAAGAGCTGAAGTCACTTTTGGCTCTGCTGGATCCCAGTAAAAAAGCCTCAGCAATTAGGCAATAGCACCGAAACAGGCAGAACAAAAGATTCAAGGATGTGAAACGAAGGCAGAAAAACAAAAATTTGAATCAAAATTTTAAGATGGAACTCCAGAAAGTCTGCAGATGTCATTTTACATAAAAGAATGCAGCTAAGAAATCTGTCTTTTCCATTTTCTCCATAGTAAGCACAGCTGGTCTATTCTTCAAGTAAAAAGTTTTTTTTTAATCAAAACATATTTCATACATTTTGAGGACAGAAAAAAAGAATTGGGCTTTTGTTAAAAACAAATCACGATTTTACATTAAATTATACAGCATACTTTCCATCTTCTACATTTGTCACTTGCCAAAATTGAGTTATAGTAAATGAACATTTTCAATAATCAGTACAATAATGTCTGATTTTAAAAAAGCCTTTTGTAGAGAAAAGGCATTGGAAGAACCATCCCTGGTTTTGCAGGGCTAAAAGCCCTCTTGATTTCTTTCTGGTATTTATAGCTCTTTTTGAACACATCTCTGTGACTGACAAATGAGAACTGCCATCCCTTATCCTCCCTATTTTCTTTTTTTTTCCTCCTGGCTTTTCCTTATATTTAACCATTTACATTACACACATGTTCTTCATGTCAGTGCTCCTTTCTTTCTTGCTCTTCCTTGGTATCTGAGTAGTCTATATTTCTCAGTTTCCTAATTCATGGTCCTTCACACTTACCTTCTGTGAATCCTTGTGTTATGCTTTCCCTTCGTGCTGATTCAATGGATACAGATCCTAATTCTGCATGAGTGAGTTTTTTCCCCTTTCCCCAGCTACCCTTTTGGTAAAGTGCTACCTCACTCCCCTCTCTCAGACCTCAACTTCTGTTTGACCTTGATGACTATGACAAAACTGCAAGCCAGAAGCCTTTCAGAGGCATCTTTCAAACACTTCTGGTAGCAGGATGAATCTTCCAAGTGGGCCACAATACGGCAGCAGCAGTATGAGCACAAACAATTTCATACACTTGTAAAAATCTTCATGCTCTATTACAGGCTCAGCTGGCTTAATGAAGAGCCAAAATTTAATCTTTCTTAAATTCTGTTACAGCTTGCTCAGGTATTGCCAACGGAAGAGAATTTCCTGTTGTTCTTCAGATGCCAGCAGCTAAAGTCAAGTGAAGATTTCATGCAGGTACAGTATGAAAATTGCCTGTTGTAAAACCATGGAAGACCTGTTTGCCATAAACATATCATTAAAGCATTCACATTCTGATTGCAGACATGGAGGAAATATGACAGCGACCACAGTGGCTTCATTGATTCTGAGGAGCTTAAGGTAAACCAGTATCTATGAGCATGCACAACATGAGAACAGGTGTTGGATTACAGCCTGTGCTGCTATCTCTTTCTTCAGATACACACCTGTGAATGTTTTTGCATTTCAAACATGACAAAAAATGCTATACAATTAGCTGATGTTTTTATCACCAGTAAATTATTTAAAGTGAAACTCCAATCTCATCAATGTTTTTTTAAGCCATGTTTTAATTCAGATCAGTGTTGGTATCAAATGACTAAGGGTACCATGTAGCTTAGAAGTAAGAAAGATTAAGAAAGCAAGATGAGTCTTTGACAGCTATGTTGGTTATTTTTTTGGCCTCCTGGGGAAAAGAGCAGCTTTTCTGTGTTTATTCTTAAGAGCACCACTACTGTTAATCACTAGGCTGCTGGACAGTTGATGCTGTCTCGGGTACGACGTAACCCTACAATTTCCTTACTGTAATACTGTTAGACTAACACAAATGGAATTGTGCTGCCTCTGCTTGGCTGCCTAGTAGGATTTTGGTATCAGCTTTAATATGCACAAACAAGAGCAGAATCAAGGTTATCCCATTAGCCATCTAAGCCTTGCACAATTCAGAAATCTTGAAACAAGAGTGATTTTATTTCCTTAGTCATAGAACCAACATCAATTTGCCAATGCTGAGTTAGTGTCATGGAATCACAGGGTGGTTGTTTGGAACCTCTGGAGGTCATCTGGTCCAACCCCTGTGCTCAAGCAAAACCACCCAGGGCCAACTGCCCAGGACCTTGTTCAGATGGCCTTTGCATGTCTCCAAGAATGAAGACTCTACAGCCTCCATGGGCAACCTATGCCAGTGCTGTGTCATCCTTGCAGTGCAAATGTATTTCCTGATGCTCAGAGGGAACATTTTGTGTTTCACTTTGTGACCACTGCCTCTGGTCCTGTCGGTTCCTCCTTGCACCTTCCCTTGAAATATTTATATACTTTGATGATGTTCTCCTGAAGCTCCACTTCTCCAAGCTTAAACGTCCCAGTTCTCTCTGCCTTTCTTCACAGAAGAGATGCTCATACACAACAGCTCTCTGAGTAGAAAGGTGCCATTTTCCAAAGTTCAACTGCATTTGATTCATTATTGTAGCTTTACATTCAAAGGAATCAAAGCAATTCCTAGCAAGAGAAAGATCTAGCAATGTTTATCCGTCTAATTTGGACTATTTTGTCCATGTATGGTATAAAGAAGAGTGATGTAAGTTTTAAATAAAGCACCAGGAGATCAAACTGTTCAAAATCTTAACTGTTCTTCTGCTCAGAAAAAGAATTCATGACAGAAAATCTTTTTTTTCCTTTTCTCTTTTTTTTTTTTTCGAGCTTGATACCTGTGTGACATTTGCTGAGGATCTAAGCTTAGGGTAACTCTCAAGCAGACAAGCCTATTCTTCTGCTGACTGGTTGCACCAGGTCGGTGCATTTAAAGTAGGTAGGATCAGAAAAAGGTAGCACTTGAGAACTCTCCAGCTGTTAGATGATGCCTGCTGACTGCTATGTTTTAAAATAGATTTTAAAAGGCAGGGCTGATTGAGGACCAGTTGAAGAATGAAGACATTTTAACTAAATCTCTAATGGTTCATCCTTCTCGTGCTGTGAGGTTTCGTTTGCCTCAGAGAAAGAGGCCATTTTAACACTGAAAATAAGACATAGATGTCCAGTTTTATTTTTAGATCAGTATTTCTTGGCAAGCCCAAACATTTTTAAGTATTTGCTATGGGAGGAGTACACCCACTTACAACTTTGTAAGTGAAATTTAAGCTGGCAATTGGGAAAACTTTCTAACAATAGTAATGGCAGTAGAATATGTTGTCTAAGGGGGAGACAGACTCTTCATCGCTGCCTGTATTTAGGAAAGTTTTGGCAATAGCTCAGATCAGAGAGTAATTCAGGAAGTTTAGATTGATAGGATCCTTTCTTGAGACATGGACTGAATAGCCTTTTAATTTCCCTTCCACTTCTATTTTCCATTGAAGCACACAAGATTAAACATGCTTCCGTAACGTCCATTCACAACATTTCAGTTGTGCTCTTCATTATACCAGCTACCAGAAAGGGCCTCCACCATGGAGTGGGCCAGGCTAAAAGAACTATAGTGGGTTTTAGTCATACAACTATTGACGTGGTTGCATTCAAGTTCAGGAATACAAGTATATTTTCTTATAAGCTCTCCCATTTTCTATCTTGAAATGTGGCCAAAACTTGCACAAAAATAATGACACTCCAACTGATGACAGGAATTAGGTCCTTCATCAGGTCTTGTAATTCCTTTGCTTTACAATTTGGTGTCTTTCTCTTTTTTTGATGTCACAGATCTAGTATAAAAATTTAAAACACTGAATGGGTGGAAGCCATAACATTTTTTAAAGTAAAAATGGCTGGTGTTTCAAGTCATGTGACATAAACTTCTCATTTAAAAATGCAATGAAATTGGCTGCACACATTTAAAACACAAGGTAGGAAGAAGCAATATTCACTTCTAGCATCAAGCACTGCCATAGGCAAGGACAAAACTTGATTAATCATTGATCCTTTCTGTAAAATTGTTCCGATGTTGCAAGAAGTGATTAGGCATACAAGTTTTCAAGGAGACCCAAGGTTAATTAGTTTAGTTCACTGACAGAGCTGATTAAGAAGCAGTATACTTGAAAGCCAAATTTTTTTTTCAAATTCACAATACAACAAATGGCATACAATACAGGAAGTTTTATTAGTTGCTTTTTCCAAATAAAATGCAATATACTTGAACTTACCAAAAGAAATATATATTCTTAGCTGTCAACAACTATGTTTTCCTCTTTATTTGGAACTTCAGTAGTAAATATTATAGTGGAAGTAAAATAGTATTTTCTATTACTTTAATATGAAGTTAGCAAGTCATTTTATTCTGTAGAAAAAAAATTACCTATTACTCTATTTATTTTAACAGAGCTTCTTGAAAGATTTATTACAGAAAGCAAATAAGCAGATTGAAGACTCAAAGCTAACAGAATACACAGAAATAATGGTAAGTTTATTTACAGGCTAGTGGGCTAATCCGAACTCTGTTTATCTTTAGCCACTGGAAGGCTCCAAATGACTTGGAGCTCCACCAGGTCCCAGTCAGACTATGCCACTGCAAGAGAGAGACAACTGTGGCACCTGGGCCTGCAAGTATCTCTGCAGCTACAGAGATTTGATGGGCAGTTTTCAGTACTGCTTAAAAAGAGAAGCCCAGGAATTTTTAACCTTCTTGGTTTTTATATATCATGCTATGCCATAGGATTTTCCCTGTTTTGCTTCCTTGTGCCTCTAATTGTAAAAGCAAAGTCTTCACATTTCATAGGAACAAAACTGTTCTTGTCATAATTATATTATTATGTTTGGATCAAATTAATCTGGTGTTACTTTCTGTTTTGCCTTCTTACAGTGCTGTGGTGTCTGTCTCTTGTCTTAAAAGCCATCACTGCATGGTGGCTTCCTTAGATTTTCAAACATCTCACACTTTCCTTCTCCCCTTGCTTCAAGAAAGATAAATTGATGTTTTAGGTAAACGCTATAGCAAAACTGTTGCTTCCCTGGCTTTAAATCAGCCCATCCTTGAAACAACCCATCCATCCCGTTGCTGTGGTAGTCCATGGTAAGGACCAGTACTGGCTTCTGCATGGGCTTTTCCAGAAAAAGGACAGAATTCTGGTCTTCAGGAAGAGTATAACTCTACGTTTTTTGTTTTACCAGCTTTTTTTCATCCTAAAATACTTTTAACAATCAAAAATAGGCTAGGTAGACGTACTAGCCATCAAACTGGCTTAAGATTGAACAAAACTTGTGTTTCTCCTGGAAAAATCTGCTGTTTCATTGTACCATTGTACCAGTATAAACCATTTACATAGAATTGTCACTGTTCATTCACTGCTGAAGATAACATTTTCATTCAGGCAGATTTTTGCCCTCCATCCTAAAGTGTGCTATAAGTTCTGGCCTCTACAGAGACACACATTGACAAAGAATTTAGTTATAAAAGAAAAAAAATAAGCCCAGCTCTCCAATCATCTCCTCGGAAAACAGAAAGATAATAGAAAATGCACAGTCCTGAGCAGCTGCTGGCAGCTAGAGCCAGCCACTAACAACTCATCAAAATACAAAATAAGTTCACAGCTGCCACTGCTTACCTCCCGCAAATGCAAATCTGTTTTCCTGGGAAATGCAGGCAAGGCAGATGCTTTTCTACAAAGGAAGGAAATGTTAAAAGGAACCACGGTGTTGTGTAGAAATAGACATTTGTAGAATTGACCAATTTTTTTTCTGGTATCCTTTGTCATCTATTGTGTATTAACAAAGTGAAATTAGGTCTTTTTCATTACATTACATTAGTCCCCTCTTTAAAATTATGTATGTTTATGCATCTATGTCAGCACAGGATGTTGCTTTTCCTCTTATCTATAAATTACATCTAAAATAACTGGGATTCCAGGTGATGGGATGCAATGTGGGTGATGGTGCTTTCAATACAATGTTTTGTCCTCTGCTGCTTTTGTGATCTTTTATATAGCAAGTGCAATATAATATTTCAAAGTACAAAAATGGAACTACACAGACATAAATACTGAAAGAGAAAGTCCTATGCAGGAGCAATATCTTCATCTATTTCTAATAGCTATTATAAGCTGTTTGTGCCTCTTAGCAGGAGCTCATCCTTTCAAGGCCTCAAAGGAAAATACTTTAATAGTAGAGATATTAAAAATTATTAGAAATAGTAATCACTTATTTTGTGAAATTATAATAACATTGTTATTGCTATAATTTAATTATGCTTTTTTGGAGAGATTTATTTTTCCATTTTCATACCATTAAGAAAATCTGCAACATCTGTTCACTTTTTTTTAAAATATATCACAGTAACAAAATATTTGCTTTACTTATATACTTAGACCTATTCAATTGAATTAAATGTCTACTGTTTTCCGTCTAGGGAATTGAATGCCTTGGATTCTATTGCACTTAACTCAACAGTTTTTCATCTTTATGAACAGAGAATAATGATTCTATCACCCAGTCATGAGACATGAAGTCAAAAGTAAAATGTTATCACATCAACACTCCTGTCATTTATAAATAATTACATGCACAATTCTCATACAGGACATTCATTCATCAGTGTAGATAGGTTAAGACCTACCTTACAACAGGTTAATCAGAATTGCTCATCTAGTTTCTTATCAAGATTTTGCAGTAAAATTAATTACTATAAATTACTTAGTACTTAAAATAAACATATTACACAGCAAATGTGACCTGGTGACATAATTTCGGGACAAAGTTAATTGGATTTAAGTTTTCCAAATAAGTGTTTGCTTCATTAGGTTGATTAATTTTGAATAGCAATGTAAATTTATATATTCTTTCAGCTCAGGATGTTTGATGCAAACAATGATGGAAAGCTGGAGCTTACTGAACTGGCCAGGTATGTCTTCTGTTTCTTTTCACAACAAATATCATATACCAAGTGCTGTAATAGGAACAGTTAAATATTTTGACCTTTTTTTTTTCTCTCCAAAGACTACTCCCTGTACAGGAAAATTTTCTTATTAAATTTCAGGTATGAATATTCACATTCTTCAGGTAACCTGTTCCCATCACACATAACTGGTGTCATTAATGGGTTTGTTTTCCTTTTGGCATTTAGGGTGTCAAAATGTGTGCAAAAGAATTCAATAATGCCTTTGAGATGTATGATCAAGTAAGTCTTAAAAAAATGTTTTTATTAATGGTGTAGTTTATTGGCATTTATTTTCTGAATTTGTGGAAAACTAGCCATAACCTCTGTAATTAAAAATAAATGTTTAAACTTATCTTTAATGGTATTTTTCAGGATGGCAACGGCTATATAGATGAAAATGAACTTGATGCCCTACTGAAGGATCTCTGTGAAAAGAACAAAAAGGTAATCCTAGAGGGCTTCTTTCCCTTAGAGATTAGATTTAATTTGGATTTTAAGGACACTTTAATCCACCCTAATAAGATAAATATAGAACTTCTAAGTCATAATTCCTGAAGTCAAAGTACAACTAAAAATTGTGGTGGAAATAATAGCAGTGTAAATCCTGAACCAGGGGAGTTGTGATTACAGTTACAGAGTCAAGAGCTTGCTTGCTTCTGAGACACCAGCTAGCAGCAAATTAACATATGGCTATCATATGGATAACATACAAATATATAAATACATTTTAGTGTGTTGCTGTTGGACAGGCTGAGAATACCTGGGATTTTTTTCTCATTTCCTGCTGTTGGAAGTAAACTTGTTCATGCTGATAACTAAACAGGATTATAAAGCATTATCTGTTCTTTAAATAGGAATTAGACATTACCAACCTTGCAACATACAAGAAAAGCATCATGGCCTTGTCTGATGGAGGAAAGCTTTACCGAGCAGAATTGGCTCTTATTCTCTGTGCTGAGGAAAACTAGAGCTCTTCTATCATGTCCACTTAACTAGTGATGTACTCTACACAATAACAGTGCACTATAAGGGAGTAGGCTGTATTTTTAAACTGCATATAGAAAATTAGCCAGGATGTGTGGCACATTCCTTTCAGTTTGTTTCTATACTGTTTGTAATGTACAGTTTTTGTAACAATAAGATTGATGAAGAGAATGTCAATGTTTGGGCCAGTCTGTATATTCAAAAAGAATCTAAATATGTCAGGGTTGGTTTTGGTTGGGTTTTTTGGTTTCATAAACACAGCTGGAGAAAAATTAAACCTGCTGACATTGCTGTGGTCATCATATCCTTTGACACTTGCAACATTTCTTGTTAAACTACGTAACAAAAAGATCTACACATATCTTTCCCATAACAAATAAACGTGATGTTTTATATTTATAAAACATGAGTTCAGACTAAATATGATCTAGGTATGAAATAGGAGAGACATAGGCATGTCTGATTTCAAAAATTTAATAAGGCACTAAGAAATATTTTCAGTTGTCAACCCACCCACTTACAGGTCTGTACTCCCTGCAGTCTTACAATTACTCTTCTCATTACAAATTCATAGCATATAGACAAAGCATTTATCTGGAATAGATCTCCATGTAGTAGTTGATAAAAATATAGTGTTCTCAATCTAGCTGTTTTACTGAATTTAAACATAGGCACTTCAGAAATAAATGCCTTTAATCTGTCTTGAAATCCTGGCTAAATGGCAGGTAGTATAGTTAATACACAGATTAACATATATTATAAGTGTACCTTTCATGACTATTGCTGTGTCAGAGAATATGACAATCCATTTTCTAAACTATTTTCACATTTTGCAGGTTATAATTATTCTAGTAAATTGCTGTTTTTACATCATATTCTGTGTAATCTATAATTAAATTTAATATCCTAAGATTACTGGTGTCTAGTTTGTGTATCTCCTGGATTCTTGTACCTGTACCATGTAAAGGACAAACTGACTATTTTAAAAAAATGTGCCTCCTTGGATCTTACACGGAATTACTAGTCTATCTCACTAGCATTAAAATTTGACATTAACTGAAGAAAAAAATAGTACAGATTTTATAATAATTTAGTAATTTAGTTTACATGGTGGGCTCTGCTTTTTATTATATTAGAGATGTATTTTTTAAATGGGAACTATACTATGAAGCAGCCCTATCTTCTCGCATCCTTGGGTTTTTTTGGCCTGGTTCCCTTTTTACTTTACACCAATTTTATGCCAGACAACTTCATGAATGTCCAGGCCACTGCTTCCAGCAAGTACAGGAGAAGAAAGGAAACTGGGCTGTGTCTTAAAGCCAATAAACCTATGTTGCCTCCATGTACAACTGTTTTGGAAGCAATTCCAGGTTAGCAGATTAGCTATATACAACTTCTCAGATGCATTTCTGTGTCTTATTTAACAAATGGAAACAAATGCATTTTATTTGAAACGTGTCTCAAATAATGAGGTTCAATCCTTCAAGACTACAGTCAATGAACTCCCACTGAAATGAATTCTTAAATTCCTCAGGTGAACTCAAGCAACTAAATACCATTTCAGGAATGGCCTAATGGCCTTGGGCTCTCTCCAGGCTGAGCCTCAGAAAGTTAAGGGGTAGGTGGTGCTGGATGGGGTCTTGCTGGGAAAAAAAACCACACGAGAAACAAAAATAAGTTTAAGTCAGCTCATTCTCACTGTTTTACTCCCACTCCACGCACAGTGATTTAACGTCTTACCTGCTTGTCTCCTCTTTTCTCTATGCAATGTGAAATACAATTGTGTACATTAAGTGAAGGAACAGTGAATCTGCCTATCAGTAAAATAAATGATTGATATTGTTCATATTGTGCACTTGAAACCCTGGATTTTGCCTTATTTTAACATTTTAAAAGTGTAAAGAAAAAAACCCCAGACCTTGTGTGTAAAAATATGTTTCCTACATCATTACAGTGACAGATAAAGGTTTTAAAGTGTTTTGACAGTCACCAGAGAAACTGAAATCTGTCTTGCTGAATGTAAGTAAAGGTTACTGTCACAGATCCATTCTGAAGCCACCCTTGTGCTACTGCTGCTGCCCACCAGCTGGGGCTGCTGCAGGGCACAACACAGAAAACAGGTCTCAGGCATTCACAGGCAGGATGTTTTCCTTCCAGTTATTTCTCTTAAATAACACTTGGATTAAAAGACAGCAATTTAAAACTCCAGTTCTGGCAAAGGTGCCTACTGGCAGTGCAAGGTAAATTGTGACAAGTATGGGTCAGTCAAAACTCCTGTAAACCCTCCGGGTTTTAAACTCTAAATCACTCCTGGGCAGACTGATTTTTAAATGTCAGGGTTGGGGCAGAGCAAGGCATAATTATAAGAGAGGTGTTGATAGGGATGATACTTTCTTCTGGTAGACATCTGGTGACCAAAGAAAAGTAAAATCGTAGCATGCACAAAGATTAATTACATGATGTCGTGCAGGTATGCCACATTGCAGCTAACCACAGAAACTGAGACAGAGCGACTTGGGATCCCCTTTACTAAAGCTATTAACCATCTTGCTGCCAATAAACCCAAAGAAGTACTCAAGCTAACAAATACCAAAACCAACTGTCCTACAAATCAGAAGTATGCCGTAAAATATTTTAGCCCATTCTAGTTTAAATGTGTACAGATTAAAACTTAACATGGCACTAGGTATTCAAATCAAAGGAGGTGATCTAGAAATTTTAAAACACAAACCAGCAAAGTGAAAGAATAATAATAACAATAGGAACTATGAGGCCCTTCATAAACCCTTGGCATTATAAATGCAGTGTTTGCTGATGGAAGTGAACCTTAACAGTAGCAGGTCAGGCAGAGTGAGTGTGTGCTTCCACCTAGGCCCACACCACTGTCCATCAGGGCACCTCAGGGTCCACTAACACTGCCCAGCTGACCAATATGGAGAATATAATGTGAATTTTCACCAACAACTTAATCAGGATTGAACACGGCCCTTGAAACAAGTACTTTGACTTTCTTTCCTTCACTGCTGCACTGTTCTGTCATCAACAGTTCATGCACAGTATCATAGCACTGATCTAATCCTCCCTGTTTAGAACTTAGTTAACCACCTCAGAAAAGATTATCCACGCAAACTGATGAAATTTCTGAACACCATATTCCTTGCTGTCATATTCCATATTCCATATTCCAAATGTCAAATACAGACCAGGGTGCTGACAGTCATCAGCACTTTTATGCAAAATGAACCTTGTCAATGAATAAAATACATACACACTGCTGCTAACCCTCCCTTAAACCTCAATTAAAGCTTTGTTTCTTTACATAAGGTTTGCTTTTTCTGGGTTTTACTAAGCCCTCATCATAATCATGGTTACAGCCACTGGTTATGGAGGGCAACTGAAATCCACTCCTACTTGCTGTGTATTTGGGAAGATACAGAATGCATACTTGGGCACCTGAATATACAGGGCCTGATTTTCTGAAGTTTTGAGCACTGCAGTTCCCTCTGAAATCAATTGAAATTGTTCTACAGCAACTAAAAGCAGGTCAGTACACTCAAATCCCAAAGACTATTTTATTTTATTGCATATTAAATGATCACATAAAACACTGTAGGGTTACATTTGTTAAAGTGGCATTACTTATTTAGCAGTTATAACATAAGATGCTCCATGGAGTTGGACAGTAGTACAAACTTTCTTGCAATTCAGTGTCTTTAGTTACACGTTATCAGTATGGGGAAGAAAAAAAATGTAAGTGAGCAGTTCAGATGCCCAGGAACTTGGAAGCCAGTATGGACAGCTAGGAACTCACAGTTCCCTCAAATAGTATCATCCTCTGTTTGTAAAGCAAATTCTCAACTTGGGAAATACAAACAATATTCTCAACCATAATTAAAATATTCAAGAGGAGAAAGTTCTCAGAACTAGGAGAACTAAAGACTGACAGTTCTGGTATCACAGTGAAGAGGTAATATAACAGATTTCTTTCATTTGCAGTCTTAAATGATTTGCATAACTTGTTGATAAGCCCCTACTATAGCACAATACCACTTTTGCAGCACCGCATTAATCTATTAAATTGTAACAGGTTCAAAGACAGTATATCACCAGTAGAAATAAAAAGGGTAATTTCAAGATTTAATTAAGCAGACAAGACTTACTTCTCAGTTGAATCCGCTTTGTGGGGGGTCTCCAAGTTGAGTCCATGGAAATGATAACACCTTTGGATGGATCATCCAAAAGTAATTTTTAAAAAGGTATTTGAATTTTAGGGAAGTATCCCTGTGATTCATGAAAATTAAACTGCCTCTGTAACCCTACTGAATCCTCTGCACTCTCCAGTGTAGACCATCACCTTTTCTGACTCATTCCTTCACCCTCCTGTCCCTCCAACTTCATAAAATGATTAGGCCACAAAGCAAGACTTTTTTTCATCCTTCCCTTTACATTGTGGCTCCCTGGCAATCTCAAATAGGGAGAGGAATGTAATAATCTCAGGGCAAAGATGCCACCCTAAGACAGCATGGGCACTATCTCTCCTGCCAGTTATAGCTATGTTTGGAATAAAGTAGCTGTGATGACTGCTTTATGTCAGTGTGTGACTAATACAAAGCTGTGGGGCATGCTTTTGGATTGGACACCTCTTGGTTTTAGACTGCCCTTTTCAGGACAGTCTAATCCTCATCAGCATTTATTTGGAGCTTCCAAATCAGACATTACCTGGGTTAGGTAGGTTAGGTAGTAGCTATAAAGCTTCTTTCTCTTATTCTTTTCTTGAGTTCAGGTATGTGTGGCTAGTCCAGTAACAATTACATTGTATTTATGCAAAACATAAACTTGAGATGTTTAGGATTCATGTCTTCATAGTAATGTTCCTTTCCTGTCCCTACCAAGTCTCACAACTCTTACTAAAGGAAATGTGTCCCAGTCAGACTATTCCATTCTCCTGCAGCAGTGGATGACAGTTATGTTTTTTCACTTAACTAAATCTATTTATTAGCAAATATTTTGTAAGTTAAGAAACATATTAACTCTTAAGACATTATATGCCATTTCTAAAACCTTTATCAACATATTGTACACATCTTGTCAAGACAAAATACTCAGCATGTAAAAGCAACTAACTTGTGTAGTTTGAGATGGATGTCACTGGCATAGATAGGGAAGATAGAAGAAATCCTATTATTATAGATGCTCATTAAAACTTCAAATGTGCTTTCTTGGTTTCATGGCTTTAAAAATAGTTTGTCACTTTACAATTGATAATTCATTTAGCTATGAACAGTAAACAGGTAAAAGAGGGTACTTCAGAAGCAATACCCATTTCTGCAAATGACAAACATTCTGTTAGTAAATAAATCCCGTGTCTCTTTACAAGACAGGCTTTAAGAGGCCTCCCTTCAATATTTTGACTTATCAGATGAAGCAAAATCTGCTATCCTAAGTTACTATTATTTCATACATAGGGAAGAGAGCTATATGACAGGCAGAAGTGCTTCCTAGCCCCCAAAGCCAAGCATAAACTGGATCCCAGCTTCATGCTGAGACTTGAAATATGCCTCTTTTCTTAATCTTTTCCACTTGTGCCCCACACAGACCTAGAACTTGCCAGTCTTCTTGCTTCTCATGACCACCTCTGAGGGAATACTGCAAAGTACACCTGCCCTGTGTTCGTTCACAGGCTACAGAAATGACTTCAGGTCACATGAAGTCTATGGAAATTTTAGAGATTGAGCATGGTTATCTCCAGATCCAGTCCAGTACTTTTAATCACATGACACACTTAACTATAGTAAGTCACAGAAACCCACAGATCCAAGAAACTGATAGGAATTTATCTTTATTGGCAGCCTGTCACCAGAGGATAACCTACTAGACATTCCAGAGAAATACTTGATGTTACCACATCTCACAAACATACATTTGAATTTTTTTCTGAAGCACTTTTTTTAAATGTCAAAGTCATATATATACAACTGTGTGCCATACAAAGAGGCAATATAATAATATATAAAAGGTGGTGAGAAAAACCCAGTATATATGGGCCTAACTTCTCAATTCAATCACTTTTTGGGGAAAAGATATGGCTGTCATGTCAGAATTTGATCTTGACAACACACCTACCAAACCCAAGTTGCAATAAAAAAGCTTTACATTATGCTCAAGAACACCTTGAAGGCTGCTAAGGTAAACACAGTTGATTTGTTTGATTATCAGTGGCTACTCAATCCCACACAGGGCCATCACTCACAGGAGAAAGGCACATGGAAGCCCACACTAATACAAGTCCACACTTTCAGCAGAACACATCTTAGCTTGCTTCAGATTTGTAATAAGGCAATCAAGTGACTTCAAAGTCAGATGTTGTCGTGTTAAGTATGTCCTGGGTTGTGTGGAAAAATACATGACTGCCACCAGCACCTGAAGGAAGACATCCTTAAATTCATTCTATTGTCCTGAATCTTAAATCACTTAATCAGTCTCAAACACACAAAATTATGTACATGCTTGTATGTGGGGACAGGCTGGACCTCTGGTTAAACACAAAAAAAGGAAAAAAAAAAAAAAAAAAAAAAGCATTGATTTCAGGTTGTAAAGGGCAGAGACTGATAGCTTCTTTGAAGAATTCCTGCCACTGTCTGAGGCAAGAGGGACAAAATCTAGCAACTCTATAAATTTGGATATAAGAGGAAGAGCCATTTTTTTATCATCTTATCTGGGACGAATAAACTGACTAGATGCAAAGGTAACACCATCTTAAAGTTCCTTTAGTACCAGCCTGTGAATGCAAATGGATTTTTTGTAAATTTCAACAAATTATGTTTCAACACTTTCAGTCCCAATTTACCAACATCCCTTTAATAGCCTTAAATAAACCACATTTTATGGAGAGCTGCCATAGTTACACATATGTAATAACAAATGATTTTCAGTTTCTCATTTTCAAGAACATTAACTTCATCATCACAAAGAGCAAGCTCTTCTGAAAGGCACTGCAGGTCTGTAAATGCCATTTTAAAGTTCAGAATAAGATAATTAACAGACTGAAAATGTCACAAAAGATGAGACCAAGATGGTTATGCATTTCAAGGTTTGCTAAGTAACCACAGGAATGACATCCTTTCTTCAGTGTATACAGTCCTGCTAATAATGTGAAACTGTATTTGCAAGTTTAGAACTTCTTACTGAAGTGTGAAGATTAGGACTTAATATTTTGTTTCTCTTTTCATGATTACATTCAGTTATGATAGCACTGAAATTGGGATTACAATATTAAGAGACACTTGCATATATCTGAGAAAAAAAAATCTTCAGGAAGATTAAAAAAAAGGGCTGATTGTAGACCATGGCACGGCTATGTAAGACAACCTAAACAACAACACAATTTTAGTGACCAACTGTTGTTCACAGAATCAGAATAGATTTTAGACTGGGAAAATATACAAACTACATTCCAAATACAACAATTTCAAAATATTTTATTGAAATTAGCATTAAAAAATATTTTGAAGGCTATTTCTCAGTTGGTTATTTCTAAGTATTAATGAAAAAGTAGTGGTTCATTTCCAATAATCTCCATCATAAAGTTATGTACTTTAGGAGCCTTTTGTTTTTCTAATCATTGCTTCCATCATATCCCACTGCTCTTTGGTAACCTAACAAAAGAAAAGAGAATTCTATTGGAATTTCATATAATAATTACACATCAAAGTGTCTGAATGTAAAATAGCAAGCAAGAAAATTAATACCCTCTTCAAATCATTGAATTCTCCTGCCATAGACACAAATTCTCCACCATCCATTCTGATAACCTAGAAAAAGCACAGACAGTGTGTTCAGTAATAGTGGGATTTCTGTAGCATTCCTTTGTTATGAAGTGTGCAAGTAACTTTTACTGATTTGGGTGAGAAAAGCCCATACTCAAAATAATGCAATTCCACCACTTCTATAAGTTCTTTTTAAAGGTGCTTGCAAACCATGAACTACACTTCAAAGATGGATAATACTTGTAAAGAATCTTAAAGTAAGATGTTTGGTTTCATTTCTGAAACCAGGGCTTTAAAAAAACATCAGCAATACTCACACCATCATCAGATTAATTGTACAAACAAGGTCAACCAAAACTCACTGCTCCATTAACCCAGCTTGCATAGTCACTGCAGAAATAGGCAGCAAGATTTGCAATTTCTTCTACAGTTCCTAGACGACCACAGGGAATCCTCTCAATCATCATCTTCTCAAATGTACCTGTTGGGTCAAGACGGCTAAAAGCACCCTGAGAATGAAAAGAAACATTAAAAAAAAAGTTATAACTACGTCAGAAAATAAAATCCAACAGAGATTTGACTCCACATATACAATATGGAAATTAGTATTTGTGAGTAAGCTGTCTACACTGTCCTTGTCAGTAGTACGAAAAAGAAGTAAGTAGAAAAGGAAAAGCAATTTATCCCTGTTGCACTGATACACATCTACTGATGATAAGGTGGAATTTAACACATTTGGGATAGTCACCCACCATCTATCTGTGAAAAACAAAAGGGTTTGTTCCTCAAACACCCTTGATAAACATTTGAGGAAATTATACATGACAGAGTAAATAACATGGAAAAGAAAAAAAACCCATCAGGTTCAGTTAAATTGCAGCAACTGCTAAAGCTAAAGGAAGCCACCAGAAGCTTTAGTACTTGAATAGCTTAAAATGGCATGAGAAATAAAAGCGATTTTTTCTTCCCTGCTCCTCCAAAAGGAAATAACCTCCTCACTCAAAATCAGAAATGTATCTGTAACATTTATGTTGAATTACTGGAGTTATGATTTAAAGCACACTTAAATTCATGCAATCATGGCTGTAAGCATGCTATTTAAGTCTTATATTGCCATGTTTTTAATTGCCAGTTTATAAGCCTAATGGTGTTGTGCTTGAATGCCTTCTTCTTTTCCCACCATGATTTAAAACAGTATGTTTTAAAGCCATGGATGTTGCCCCTAAGGCAGAAAACCTTGATTCTGCAATACGCTGTCTGCCTTTTTATGCTTTCAGGGGAATTTCAAGCTGGAACCTAAACCAAATGTAGCATTTTATTAAGAACACACATTATCTCAAGCAGTTTATACACTATTAGTTCAAAAAAGGAACATTAACTGAAGGTAGCATTATAGACATTTAAATCCCTTAACTTGCCAAATGCTTTTCTTCTACTCGTACTTAAAAATACACAAGATACAAGGCCTGGAGAACTTTTGGGTTGATCCTCTAATGGTATTTCAATGTTCTTATAATCCTGCTAATTCTGCCACTTATTTTTCTTTCTAGTGAAAAGAGTCAAAACTAAGTGTAGCATCTAAAACTGATGAGAGGGAAAATGGAAAGAATAGTAAACAAACAAACAAACAAAACAGTAAAAAAGAACCAACTCTGCACCCCTATTTCCAAAACAACAGCGAAAACAACTGTGAAATATTTTAGAGGAAGAAGTAATACCATTATTAGTTGTTAGTGCTCATAATCATATTAATTTGATTCAATGGGAAATGGATCCTCCTTTCTCTCCTTGCAGGACTTTATTCTTCCTGTTCCAGCTGGTCTGGATTACTTCCTTCAAACCCTCCAGTCCTCCTTCTCACTCGCTTCAAAGCTTCTCATTTCCTTGCCAACTTAATTTTTCTCTTTCTAGTTTTGAGATTTTCAACACAACTAGTGAGATTCTGTTCTCATATACCTAAAAGAGATTCTAAAATTTTGGAACTGATCACATGTTTTGTTCAAAAATTAGGGGTTCAGGCAGAAGCAGGAACTTTACTCCAACAAGTGTAAGAATTCACTTCACTTGACAAACCAAGTACACAGAAATAAGAATCAGCATTAAGTACTTTGATATATCAATTCTTTGAAACACTAAAATAAATTTATATCAAGTGTAGTAGAGGGGACAGTGGCAGGTCTCAGAAGTTCAAGAACTCCTATTTTACAAAAAGACTAAGAGGGAAGTGTGTTCAATATTCCAGCACAGTCTTGACTATCAAGGAAATCATATTAGAATTTACAGCTACAGAAAGGTTATACTGTTGTAAAATTAAGTCTGTTTTACAAAGCATATTCAAGGCTGTGTTTCATTTCATGCCATGTACCTTTGTTTTTATTGGACCTGGTTGAATCACATTGAATCTCATGCCATATCTACCCCATTCAGCCGCGAGAGACCTAAAAATTCATTAACAGAATGCATCAATATTTTAAACACAATATTGTAATCCTATTCAGAAAAAAATAAATTAAAATTTAATCAAATGTGTAAATACTAGAACATTCCTGAAACAGGTAATTTCTACTTAAAGGGGCTTTTTTGTGCTTAACAAAATAATTTCAGAGAACCAGAAAAAAATCTCAATCGCCAACAGAGGAATATTGATTTAACAGGGGAATTATGATTCTTCTAATTCCTGTATTGATTAATAGAGGAATTATGATTCTAGGTAAAGCAGTGTGAAGGAGCAATTCTTTCTCCCTTGCAAATCACGAATGGTGTTGGCACCTGAATTCCTCAACAAACAACTGTTAGACCATCATCTTTTTGTAGCAATTTAAACTATGCTACAAGTATACATTTCTAACATTTGCAACATAGTTCTCATATTTGTTTTGAAATGACACAAACCAGAGGATACATTCTAAAACAGGACTGCTAGAATAGTTTTTCTTTATGACATTTTCTTTCCATGATGAGTACTTTGGATCTACTATGGTGAATGAACTAGCTGAGTCATGAAGTGTCTGAAAAATACACATTTCTGTTACAGCTCTATAGAACAGAAATCAAGACCATTACTCAGTTCCTCATTTTTTTCCAGATAAAGAATTATAGTTACTGAAAGGCTGCCAATCTAGTCAATTCATTCTGCTGAAGTGCAGAGGAAGATCTACGTGCTGTGAAGGACTAGCCTGAAATCAAAAATGAGAGAACTCCTTTTGTTTGCTGAGCACCATGGATATGTCAACGTGATACTGTTCTGAACTAAGCAGAACTGCAGACCTTAATTTTAAACAGTGACAGGAAACAAATTTGTTGATGAATCTAAACAGAGCTGAAGCCAGAGTACACTGCACCCAAATAACATGCATGTATTTTCCTCAGACAAAAGAATGTGGCAAGTGCTATAGATCTCAATAGCTCATAGCTGTCTTTAGGTGCTGGTTCACCTATGGTTCACCATGCAAGAGAACCTGATTATCAAAATTCTGTGAAACAAACTTTGGAACTTGCAAATGCCAAAATAAGTAGTTCTACTTGTCCTTATCTTGGTCTTGTGAAAAGACCAGTAAAAGTTAACACTTCCCTCTGTAAGAAGCTGTCAGCATACCATTTTCCTGCTAGGATATTGGAGCCTGGATTGAACTCCTGTGGTACAGTGCAATAAGGGGACTACACTAATGAGCTCCATTTTTACAGACCAATTACCCCATCTTAAGGATGTGAAAACCAAAGCACACATTTTGCTGTATTACTCACTTGCTCATTGCTTCTACACCAGCTTTGGCAGAGGCACTTGGCAACACAAATCCTGAACCACTCTCTGCATAGATTGTTGTAATAGCCAGGAATGCTGCTCCTAGAAGGTGAAAAAACATTTAAAAAACAACCCCCACCCGACAAACCAAACACCCTGAATGTCAAACTCCTAAGTTCAGGTAAAAGCAAGCTAAATGGTACAGAAGTTTTCTACTCAAGTGTTAGGGATACCTTTTCGCTCTGGGCATTTTAAAAATATAGACTTTGAAACTTTCTTTTCAAGCCTTTTTATTTCAGTTCCCTCTTTTGCATGAGTGTTAAGAATTGTTTCAGGTTAGTGCAAATAGCTACTGATGACACTCTGAAGGTCTAAGCCCTCAGACTTCTACTGATAATGAACTTAATGCATGAATTAATTAATTAATTAATTAACTGGAGCGAAGGCCTAAGATCTTACAGTGTTTTTTCAGAAGCTGCCCTAGTCTAGTTGTCAATAACCAAATATTTTGTCCTAAATTCATCAATTACTGAGTGGGAGGAAACAAAACAAAAAAACCCAAACAATGAAAAAATCAGCATTTAACAGTTAGGTTTGACATAATCTCAAATGAACAATTGAGAGACTGAGTTAAAGTTTATGCAGAAAAATAACGATTTTTAAGAAGTTTTCAGCAGCTTTTTCAGCAGCAGAACCAATTACAGAGTGAAACTGCATAACTTTTCCTACTATTATCACAACAAACTCCATTACAAAAGAATTACCTCCTTTTATATGCTATATTTTATAACAGATTTAGCAAAAACCATTCTGGAATATAATGGAAACGGCAACTGCTTATTTACTCTTTCTTTTATAGAATCCTGCAAATTATGTCTGACCAATGACTGGCATGAGCTTACTGTAGCTGGGAAATGAAGGACAAGGGATGACAGTTCACTGCTTATGTCACAGTAACTAAAATAACCGTTCTACTTACTATATTTTAAAAATAATTTCATTAGAATAGCTATCCAGGGAGTATTTCTAAACCAATGTACACTACTGATAGATTGCATGTAAGTAGAGACTGAGGTAGAAAATTACAGTAATATTGAACAAAGAGAAACTAAAGAGCACCATAAACGAGCACTAATTGAAATGCCAACAGATTATCCAGAAACCATGGGCCCTGTTTATAAAAAAGGAGTCTTCACTGAGAGACTTTGAAAGGGAAAATCTACACAGGAAAAATACCACAGAACAACTTTGAAGTTATCTAGAGATCATTGTTAATGACACATTTTGTAGAAATGTGTAGAAATAAAAAACCACCTTTTTTTGGTTTTTTTTTTAGTTCAGGTTAAACAGAGGCAAGTTAGGTCAACCTAACACAGAAACTGACAAATTTACAGCTTTGATACTTAAAGAACACTTCAGCTCATACACAACATTTATTTCGAAAGCCTATATTCATCAAATGGACAATAACTGATCGATGAACTCCTCTCACTTTGTAAAAACAAGTAACATGCTAGCAGATTACAAATTCCTTTTAAATACCAGCACAAACTTGCAGTCTAATAACAGAGAACTTATATTATTTACTACATTACTTAATGTAGGTCACACTCAGACCTAAAGGACATCACAGGGTTCTAGAAACAGTCAGATTTGTAGCATCCTCACAGACTGATCTAAAATATTTGCAGTTGGTAGCATCACTTTAGAAACTAAGGTCTCTGCTCACACTAAAAAAAACAAGCAAGTAAAAAGAAAATGAAGGTGAGATGACAAATAGGAACACATGACTTACTTGCCATGCAAAAACATGTCTTAAAGAAAGCCTTAAACAAAAAGTCTCATTTACAGAAGGACTCCCCTAGAAAGAAGACATGCAAGTAATAGCAAAAGAAATTCACATGTTTTGGAAGCTTAGAAGTGAAAGAAAGAGAGAAAACATGAAGGTGAATGACGTCTGGATTTTACCAAATTTGAGGATGGAAGTAAGGAAAGCAGCTTTTTATACAACAGGAAAAACAAAAGCATGTTTGAATTCCTATTTCACATTTCTATATGGGCACACTATATGCACCTGGAAGACCATAAGTCAACCTATTTCAATGGTCTGCCATAATGATGTAGTAAATCATAGCTGGGAATGGGTTTCTCATGTGGGAATATCAGCACTAGAAGAGTGGAAATTAATTTTTCATGTGCTGCTAAAATATAGAGGGGACATACTTGTGTACTAACAAAAACTGTTACAGACCCACTGAAACATTAACTTCATATTGTTGTAATTAAATAGTATAAACTCATGGAGTACTTTTTGGAGAGGATTTTGAAGAAAGTCAGCTAATTCAGAGGTTAAAGAAATACAGTGTAAATACAAAAGCAGTATTTCAACACAGTGGTTGTACCTAGAAAACAGGATTCAGAAGTGAGGGCACATGGAAAATCAAAATTATGGCTCACTGCTTTTAAATGAATTTGACATTATATTATTCTGATCTCATAAAATAAACTCACTGTTTTTCAATTTATAATTAGAATGTAAAATAAAAGCAGTTCTTTGTAAATAATCTATGATATAATATAGAAGGGCATACATCACCTCTCCTTTTAAGGTAATAACCTGGTTAAATAAATCTTTGGCCAAATAGTATATTAAAAGAATGGTCATATTTTTAAGGTGAAGCTGTGATATTGAACTAAACTTCTAGGTAGTCCAGAATTAAGAATTAAACCTGGGAAAATAATATTCAATACTGATTTCAATTTCAAAATTCTTTTTCAAATTACCTTAAAGGTAATATTCTCTAGTACTATTGGTCAAATAGCACAGCTGTAAATGTTATTTTACTGTAGGAGGAAAATTCAAAGGCATATCCTGACTTCTTGCTCTTTTAAAGCAAATCCCACACTCGGTTCAATGAAATTAACATACATAGAGAAAATTCAGAGGAAATATCAGCTTTTTCTCTCTTTTTTTTTTTAACACAAAGCTTTATTTTTTTAATTTAAAAAATGTTTTACAACCAGAACTCTGCAATTATATTTTTATGTTCGGCCTCAGTTTGTCCCTGGTTCCGACTGTAAGGCCTGATACTACAATGAAGTAATTATTAGCCAGATCTACTGTGTGATACTTAAATACAGCTTCCACTGAAAAAGTTCCTTTCTAGAAGAATGTTGAAAATTGTCTTTCTCTTCTCACATGATTGTATTTCTCTCCTCATACGAACTTTCAAAACTGGCTATAATAATAGTAGGGCAAGGAAAGCAAGTAATAACATGTCACAATCCTTAAGATACCTTTTTGTACTTTAATGAGCTCCTTTCCAATTTCCAGAGTTACAAAAGCAGTACCATTAAGTACAATATCAGTTATTGTTTTCCAGGCATTAGCAGAAAGTCGTTCAGAAGGGGAAATAAAGTTTCCAGCTGCGTTGTTTATCACAACCTGAAACACATAAAGGAAAAGAGTTAACTACAAATAACTCTTCCTGAGACAAAAGTAAAAGAATTTGCAAGGAGCTTTTTAGCTTTTTTTATGTTACAGTGTACTGCAAACAATTACTACAAAACTTTTGTTAATATATGTACATCTGTTCCTTCCTATGAACATTCATCAGCTAGAGGATACTTTCACTTCAGGGGACTAAGCATCACATTAACAGTATTCAAACCAAAAATTATGTAGCCAGATCTACAGTATTTAATAATATAATATGCTGAAGCAATAAAATGATGTGCTTTTAATGGAATGGCACCTTGATTCATGTAAGTTTGCACATAAGACAAACTCTTTGTCCTGAAGAACTTCAGGGCTAAATTCTAATGAAGATATTAGAATTTTCAATAACAAAACAGAGTAGAGTACGTATTACGTGAATGTAAAACTAATAATATCCAACAGCCATAAATTATACATATGGACAGCAAATTCAATTTAAAGGTCTCCCTGAAATTTGAAGGAAAAAAAAAATCCAAATACCTCAGATACTGAGGAGGTTACTCAAATCACTGAATAAATACAGGAAAGACACAAGAATGAAACTAGTGAACTAAGAACTGTACAATATGATCTTTGAGGTATGCAAGACTGCCAAAATAAGCCATAACAAAAGAATGTTTGGTTTCTAATTGGGAGCAATGCTCTTGGGAATGGAATGAACAAAACAAAGCTGGAAGGACTTTCAAGGACTTTAACTTCTGTCTTTGAGACCTCACCTCACACACGGTGTGGCAGTGAGTGATACCCAGGACTCATAAACCGACATCTCATGTCTGCAACTAAGAGAAAAACTGGACAAAATGAACTGAATATTCAACTTACTCTGCAGTCTACCTTAAACACACAAAATAGGTGAAATTAAAGAGAAGGTAAATGCTTGTAAAGAACAAGCCATGGGAAGCATTTATTCAGAAAGTTACTGATGCTCTAAAATTGCACTATAGAGGAAGAAATTTCCTCCCTCTCTGCACACACGTAAAACCTGAAGATCATGATTTTGACTTTGGCCAAAAAACTGTGTTAACTAACAGTCAAAATAATATCTAGAGAATCTTGTCTACAAATCAGGACAGTGAGTTGCCTTATTTCTAGCACTGTTATAGCATACAGCTATACAGCACACAATTCTCTACTTCTCACAATATTAAAAATTCAGTAGATTCTCTACCACATCTGTAGGAAGCTCCTCGTGAATGCAAAATGTCTACAACACACATAAAACAGTTTTAAATTTACAGTCAACAGTTTTAAATCTGACTGTCCTTTACAATGATGCTACATCATCACACCTGCTATCAGCTAGCAGAATCCAAGTTGTTATCTCACAATCAAACCAGAATTTGGTGATTATTATCCTTCAGACTCCACCACATCACCCTCCTCACAATCTGATGTAAAGAGTTCTGCCACTTGGCGCCAAACTATTAAAAAACAGATGCTTGGTTTGACTGAAGACTTTTTTCTTCATTTTATGAGAACTTAATCTTCAAATTGGAACCTTATTTGTGCATATTAATAAGCTAGGCAAGAACCAAAGAAGACATTTATGGTTACTTCCATTTCTAATTTGTGAGGCATTGTGTTAAGATGTAATTCAGTAAACACCTTTTCAGGAGGAAAAGGGAGGTAAATCACCTTTTCAGGAGGATTTAAGGGCAATATTCCATTTCCTTAATTCAAAGAATCCCACCAGAATTGTTCCATTATTTGAAACAAGATGCTAGTCCTCAGAGTAAAGGTAAAAATGTTTTAGCCACTAAATATTTCAAGAACCACAGGAAAAGAGTAACTGGTCTAACTATGCTTTAGTTTAGCTTTACCTTGAAGTACTGCCATTGTTCAGTCTAGTGTCTTTTTTAGATTCCATTAACTTTTTATCTTAGTAACTTTCTTCATACCTACTATGCAAAGTATTTTCAGAAATGAAGAATGAGTTCTTGCCTTCCCCTAGAAGACTTACATCAGGATGTCCTGCCACATGGATTGTTTCAGCAACAGCATTCTTAACTGAAACTGGATCTCTCACATCACACTGGATGGCATGAACCTAAAGAAAAATGGAAAGGCAGTTGTAAGATTTAAAAACTGTATCAATGTTAAATTAAACAAGCCCATAGAAGCACACAAATGCAAAAAAAAAATCCAGTAAAATCTAGAGTAGAATACGTAACATATTCATAATTCTGCAAAAATGTACCTTATTCCCTGTTTTAGAAGAAATTTCGTCTGCTGTTCCTTTCAAAACATCCAGCTTCCTAAAAATAAGTATTAACATCTCTTATGTCAGTTAAAATGCAATTACAATTCAGATTACTAAAACACTCTTTTTTTCTGGGCAAATATGAACTAAAACTTGAGATATGTGTGTGCATATGCAAGCTGCTGATTTTCATGAAAATTGAGCTTCAAGATTAAGACTATGTTTAACCACTAACTTTCTGAAAAAAGAACTTTAAGTAATTTATGGTTAGTGCTACCTTACAGCAACTCAGCAATGACAATGGTAAGAGACTCTAAAGCTAATCAGCATGTGGTAAACCAGAAAAAAACACATGAACATAACAAATGTAGTTTTAGCTACTACTCTACTAGTATTAATAAGAGACATACATATTCACATTTAAAACTAAACAATTCAATAACTGTTAGGATGAATGTCACAACACTTCTGTTTATTTTGATTTAAAACAAGATTGTTTTCCTAGACTTTACTGAAGTGCTTCTAGACTCTACTGCAGTACGTAAGAGAACTGTAAAAAATCATCATTAAAGGAAAATCAGGGCTCTTGTTGAAAGTCAGAAGAGGAATGGATTAATTCTTTATTGTAATTTAAATCTGTGTCAAGAACACCATTAATAACATTTATTACTGTTCAATACTGCCCACTGCTATTTTTTGTTCTCTTTAAAGTTTTAGTTGAATTTATGCCTACTATTTGAGGCTGTTTATTTTGCTGCTGCATTTCATAAAAACGTGCTTAGTTTATTTCTTCCTACTGACTTTTATACCATTAAACATTTAACATTAAACATAAATCTCCGAGTTTCTAGAATCAACAATATGACATTGTAATTCAAAAGTGCACTGCAACAGAATAAATAGAATAATTTTTTTCTGGTTTGTAAAGAAGAAAACAGATCTATTCAGCAGTCAGTATGAAATGAATGTTCTAAAACATCTTCATTAATATTTACCGGCTTGCTATAACACACTTGGCACCTAGACTGGACAAAGCTGTTGTCATCCCTTTACCAAGCCCAGTACCTCCACCAGTTATAAAGGCCACTTTCCCTTGGAAGGTATTTGGTGGCAACATCACTTTTTGAAGAGGTGAGAAGAAGGCAGCTTGTGGTGCACTGCTGTCTTGATGCAGTACATTTGGCCCACGGCTGAAAAACTGCAAGAAAAAAACCCCAGAGAAGTTAGTTTTTTCTCCTTTCTGTACGCAGGATTGTTATGCAAGATCAGATTTTCCTATGGCAGTGCAGGTAACAATCATAACTCCCTTATTACAAGTAAATATATATGAATATAAGAATGACTAGATTGCATTATATCAACACACATGGGCCTTTACTTAAATGCTACCACTAGACTAGGAAAGTACCTGAGCTGTTTTTATACATCTTACTGCAACTAGAGAACTACTGAAAAACACTTTTGTCATGTTTCTTGCTACTTCATGCATTTTTTGTATCTATCACTTTTACTAGAACATGTGGCAAACCATTAACAACTAAGCACAGAAGGACTTGGGCTTCAGGTTGATATATGAATTGCAATATCAGTTGCATAATTGCACTGCAATTTATGCATTAACAAATCCATGTGATTTTAGGTTACATATGTATTTACAAATTTAAAAACTTCAGCAATAGATTCATGATTTTCATGCTTTACTACTGCATCCAGCCAAACCTCCTTCTTTACTGGATAACAGGACAAAATCAAACTTCTCAAGACCTGCCCTAATGGAACTGCTAAAGAAACGACTGCCATCTCTCAGACAAAACCGGGAAGGGTTACGTTATCAGCATCACACTCTGTCCCAGCAGAAATACCATCTACAGTAAATTAGCCTCAGAAGGATTGGTCCCTGCAAAAAGACACACAGTTGGAATGTGTTTAAAAACAGACATGACAAAAGAAGAAACTTCAGTATTACATCTAGAAAACTACACTAGTAAGAAAATACCTCACTAATGTAATAGGAAATTTGTGATGTCACCAAAAAAGTTGCAGCAAAAATAGCCAACAGGATATTTCTAGCATCCTAATATGCTAAACTAACTCAAGCCCTAATCTAAGTATTGAATTAAATGCCTTGGGACAGCAGCATTACAGTAATAATTCAGAAATTCCCTCATTATTTAAAATACAAAAGTTACCTTAACCTGAAGCTGCAAATGCTTCCAAGTATGACAAAACTAGATTTACTTTATTTCTGATGTGCAAAACAATTAGAAGACTGTAAGTTATGCTTATTTTCTCTGGGTTTACCTTGTACTTGGGCCTTTAATATGTTTATTTTAATACAAAAAAAATCTAATACAATTTATAGGAAGAAGACTGAATGATTACTCTTGTGTGATCCTTAAAAATAAAGGATCAATAAAACCATGCAATTGGTTTTAAAAAATAAAAAATAAATAAAACCATGCAATTTTTCAATAGACCAACATGAAGAAGAAAGGTAGTTTTAAAATAGTAAAAAAAATTTACAAACTATTTTTCTGTTTACTAATTCATATTTTGAACACTAAATATAGAAGACAATATATTTAGTGGTAGATTACTCTGTACTTCCCACAGTTACAATGCATCAGGACTTCCACAGAGCTTGAAGCTGGCCTGCAGAAGTGTGCACATGAATCTTTCTGTGTGGTAATATATATATTAACATAAATAATTCAGGTGAAAGCAGACAGAACAATCATGGAATTACACAGACAATTTAATGCAACTTAAAAGCATGATGCTAATAACACCAGGGTCACAGGTTCCATCCCTGTATGGGACATTTACTTAGGAGCTGAACTCGACCCTTGTGGGTCCCTCCCAGGTCAGAATGTTCTGTGAAAAAAATAAAATTGTGTTGAATTGAAGAGTTGAAGCCACTACATAGGACAAAATTCAAAAAGCAAAGCTTGAACTAAAGCTAGAACTACCACATCTGTAAAACACTATTGTTTTTTAATTCTCCCACTGAGAATAAAATTTGCATGCTTTCACGGAGTATCAGAATACTATTAAGCCTCCAGGAAGGGAAATGTGAAGTTCTCTTCTGGGACTTTTTTAGTAGTCCCCCCTCATCTCTCTTCAGGAAAAAAGCTCCCTCTGGAGAATTTCAGCTCATGACAGAGAATGCAAATCATGATGGCATTTGGGCTCCCCCTTCCTTCCAGATATGGAGATAACTCCTACGAGTATCGAGACTCCCTGATCAGGTGCTCTGTTAGTGACAGACACAGCCCACTCTTCTTGCTCTCCATGAAAGAAACACTGCAAGCAGCTTTCCCTCTGCTCGAAGGGGGGAGATTAGGCCATGCCACAGCAGAGGAAAACAGAAGGCTGCACCAAGATTAATAAAGTATGGTAATGATAACCAGCCAGTAAAGTTGGTATAATTGAGCAATCTTTTAGTCAAACTGTTATTGTCTCCTTACTGGCTTGCACAAGAGGCTTCTATGACAGCATCTGTGCAATTTAATCATTCCACTACTTAAGGATGAGGTTTTAAATTAAATCTCAGGTGTAAACAGAGATATAAAGAAGCCAGTAAACAGCTTAAAAAATCCCAAAACATCAAACAACAAACACACAAACCACTGACAAACCCAAAAACAACCCTCACCCAGGGAGTGGAAGTGAATTGTGAAACTACTGCAGAAAGCCATCTCAGAAACACACAGTCACTGGCAAGAAGCACCATGCTCACGGAAAACTCATTAGAAATGGCCTCCAGCAACATCCACACAGCCACAGAATCACAGAATGCCTTGGACTGGAAAGGACCTTAAAGATCATCTCGTTCCAACCTCCCTACCATGGGCAGGAACACCTTGCACTATAACAGGTTGCCCAGAGATCCATCCAGCCTGGCTCTGAACACCTCCACAGATGGGGTATTCACAGCTTTTCTGGGCAACACGCCCATATCTAACCTAAAGAACCCTCTTTTAATCTGAATCCACTCCCCCTTGTCCAGTCACTGCACGCCCTTGCAAAAAGTTCTCCTCCAGATTTCTTGCAGGCTCCCTTCAGGTACTGGAAGGCTGCCATAAGGTTAACTCGGTCACAAGTCAACCCACGCCACTGCTTGGACAGCAACATTCCAGCGATTTACCTAAATAGCCCTGCACAGCTGTGCTATCGGGGCCAAAGGGCACCGGACCATTCTAGGGAGACACGGCAGCGCCCGGCGGTGGGGCAGGAAGCCGCATGCCGGGGAGCTCAGCCCGCTCCTCTGCGGGGGCTCCGCGGCGGACAGGCTCGGGAACCGAGGAGAACCGGGGGGTGCTCCCTTCGCGGCTGTTTCCCCAACCCCGGCAGCCAGAACAGCAGACCCCGCAGTGCCCTCTCTCTGACGGGACAACGGTGCCGGGACAGAGCCTGGGCGGCGGGGCAGGAGGTGGCGGAACTCCTCCGCGGCGCCGTCCGTCCGCCCTCACCCCGGCAGCACGGGGAGCGCCTTACCCGCCCGGCGCCGGACACACGGGGGCCGCGCAGCCCGCACAGCCACAACTCACTCGTTACAGATAGTACC